>JAFBJU010010737.1:68067-111298 GCA_016785305.1 Colistium nudipinnis
GGGGGGGGCCTAAGACCCAAGCCCCCCCCCCCCCCCCCCTCACATCTGCCACATGTCACGCTGCTACGCACATTAGAGAGACGAAGAAGAAGAAATAAAAACCCCTCAGGGCACGTGGAGATCTATATCAGGACAGCGCGATCCGATAATCGGCACGAGCTTCCTCCGACACGGAGAATAACTGGGACCGTGTCCAGTCGATGGCTTTGACAGAACCATTATCCAGCCGAGTCCGGTTCGCTGCATTTAAATGGCTTTTTTTTTTTTCTGCCTCGACCTTTCGACCCCAATAGCTCCATCTGGCAAGAAGTCAATCTACTTGCCATGGATCCTGCAAACCGCTGACACAGTTTGAGTCCTTCAAAAAAACAACAACACACCGATACACCCAGTAATGTCAAAATACGGAAAAAAAAATAAATAAATAAATCTACAACCTCAGTACAAAGTGTGTCTGAGAAGAAATCATTATAATAATAGACCATATTCTGGAAAATATAGAAAAGAACAGGTCTGAGAATGAAAAGCAGAGATTTAAAAAAAAAATTAAAAAAGCAGTGCAAGTAGGTCAGATGAACCACCAAATGATGCCCACTGGTTTTAGAGCCTGTGTGTGTGTGTGTGTGTGTGTGTGTGTGTGTGTGTGTGTGTGTGATATTAACATGTGGCCAACGACACGAAAACATAAATCAAACCTTCTGCCTTTGAATCCTTTAACGTACGACAACTACAGCTGCTTCAACACGACACATCTGTAAGTGATGCGTTATAAACCGAATCAGGAAATCCAGCATCGCGACACGGATCCGTTTATCCTGTGTGTGTGTGTGTGTGTGTCATCAATATTTTGTGGGACTCAATCACTGCGCCACTAATCCAGACACGTGCAGACACTTCTTTTTCTCTGGAAACGCGATTTCAGATCACAGTCGCAGATTTGCAGGCTGAGAGTTGTTGTGCCATTGTTGTGTGTGTGTCCCAGAGGGAGCGGTGATTACAGGAGAACACATGGAAACTTTTCCTCTAAATCTACTGAGCACGTGCAGATTACGACGCACCCCGTTCCGTGGAAATGAGGTGAATTTTTTTTTTTTTTTTTTTGTCTCTTTGTAGTTTGGAAAACATGGACAGACATGACGTCTCCATCAGATCCTGGGAGAGTGACGTGTGGCTGGCCCTTTTTTTTTTCCCCCCTCAGGGGACTATGAGGGACCTTGAATCTGGATCAGAGAGAATCCAGAGCTGGATTTGTTTTTTCAAAAGCATAAGAAATAATGTTTTTTTTTTTGCTTTTTTTTTACGACTCCATCGCAGAAATAGGATAATCAATCTGCGCTTTGACTGGGATGCTGACCGATATCAGAGCGTCAACAGTTACTTTTCCCCAAACACAGCTCCCAGCGAGAGAAAGGGAAACTCCTTTGCTGAGGCTGTGTTATTCCACGGTTCATCATGGTGATTTATTGAGCTGACATGTTTTTGTGAGACCGTAGCTGTGAGTGGCTTGTTAGTTAAAAGGAAGGAAGGAAAAAAAAAAAAACACCTCAATGCCATTATTCTGAAAAACGACAACTTCATAAACATTGTCGAGATAACCAGACATTACGTGACGCTCAATTGCTGGAATCAGCCGTCACATTTAAAGACACATCTGGACGTGAGCGGCGCGATAAATCACAGACTTTCACTTGTTGTTGGATGCTGAAATTGGTGACATGAATCAAAAAAAAATGAATTGTGTGAATTTGTGGGTTCAAGAAATCAAAAGTGGGACCTTCTTTTTTTAAGTCCAAATTCTTAAAAAAAAATATATATATATATTTTTCTTTTAAATTTTTCTTTCTTTTTTTTTTTTTTATTCAGCTTCCTGATCGAGTGTTGAATAACTTAAATACATCTTAAAATAATCAACAGCTGAGCCCATTTGCATCTGGTAAAGGGCAGCATGATATAGTAGAATGTTGACGACAAAAGAAAAAATCCCAAATTTGTGTATTCACTTGTAATTCAAACTCAAAACAGCCCCGGTTACTCCAGAAACGGCGTTCTGTGGACGGAGGCCCTCCGGCGCCCCAACATCTGGATCCCATACCGCACATAAAAAAAAAAAAAAAGCCATTTCAAATGCATCCGCCACGGATCAAATAACTCATCGATCCTTTTTAACAAGCCACGTCCTGCTTCACGGCGTCAAAGTCAAACGCTGGGATGTTCCGGCCGGATAAATGTTCTTTATGTTTCACTTTGCGGCACACGTCCCCCTCGGGCCACTGTCGATCTGTTTCGCACGTGGAAAATGGACCAGCATTGTTCGTCTCCGTTTTTTTTTTGTTTTACCCATTTAAGATGAAAAACAGCCACCTCCTGGGCTGAAGCGGATCTCACCGCGCCGCTCCCAATGTGGGACACCGAGATGCTATAAAACACACTCTAAATCCGGGACACACCTCGGACATAAAACCGCTCGACGCCGATTTACAGCCCCGTCCGCACTCGGAGCTGTCAGTCAAACGGAGGCGGGGCCCGGCTGAGCGACGGTTCCGCGCACAGCTGAATATTTACGGGGACCGGGACGCTTTCGAACTAAAAGCCGGACGCAGCAGAGGACTCGCGCGCCTGCGTTATTTGGATTTAAACATATGCCATCGGAGTCCTTGGTATTCAGCGTTTGATTTCAGCCATACTGTCCAAAAAGAAGTGGACAGAGGCTGGAGACTGGAGAACATTCAAGATTTAACCCCAAACTCCCATTTGCACTTCTGAGCCACCAGCCTGGCCAGATGAAAAGAGTCTTAGAGACAACTCTTCCAAACGCACCCGACTTTATCATTTCAAAATCCCGCTGCTCATTTAAAAATAAAACGCACCAAAAACCGAGACGTGAGGAAGCAGCATTCCTCCGTCCGCGTTCGCCGACATTTCAATTCCGCTGATGAACCACTTTTATTGGCGTGCACAAGTTCCTCAGGAAATATGTCAAATGATGGAAAAGGAATTTCCAGTTAGTGTGACTGCCGATTCATTACCATTCATTATTTTAAGATCTGTTTTAGCTGTTATCCTTCACTCTCTCCCTAGGAAGGTAAACCAGAACAATAACTCAAAGGATGGCTCAGGTGAAACCAACGACCCTCATTTACACCTAGACTGAGGCGAAACCCACAACCCGAATCTGGGCCAGACGGCCAACGACCTGCAAGTTTGACAAAATGGTCCTCTAATGAGCTACTCATCCTCTGATTTGCTATTAATTTTGCAGAGGATAAATACCTGAACTTTTCCAGCAGCTAGTTAGAACTGAAGAAGCCTCTCGGATGAGAGGTGAAACGTCTCCAAGAAATGTTCAACCAATCCAGTTGCCTACTTGAATCGCACTTGATTTTAGCTTTTATCGCATCTTTTCTTTTTTTTCAAATGACATATTCTCCCACCATTAAAACCGTTTTTTAAAATGAACAAATGAGATGAAGAGCGACTCACCTTGGTCGTCTCTCTTGTCGTCACTGCGGGGGTGAACGCTTGGACCGGGCTCCACGTCGCCCCCTGCAGGCAGCGGAGGGGTGGGGAGAAATCGGAGGGCGGTGGTCGTGATGAAGTCCGGCGGCCCGGAGGTGGCGGTGCTGGGCCCGGGCGGGGTCGGATCGAGGCTCTCGGACTCCTCCAGGATTTTGTCCTCCATTTCGTGGGGCACATCTTCTCCTTCAGGTTCTACAACACTCAAAAGGTCCTTCTCCTCCTTCTCCTCCTTCTCCTCCTTCTCCTCCTTCTCCTCCTTCTCCTCCTTCTCCTCCTCCTTCTCCTCCTTCTCCTCCTTCTCCTCCTTCTCCTCCTTCTCCTCCTTCTCGTCCTTCTCCTCCTTCTCCACTTTCTCCACCTCCTCCACCTCCTCCACCTCCTCCACCTTCTCCTCCTCTTCTCTGTGAGGAGCCACCGTGCCCTGTGATTCTTCTTGACCCACTGAACTCACCTGTGGATGGATCGGACTCACTCCATCCGACGGACTGCGTTGGGTTGGAATCTCCGTAGCTCGGACCGTTGGACTAACGTGGATCCGACTGACCGGACCTCCGGGCAGAACCGGATCCGAGAGGTTCGGATGGTGATGCATCGGGGTCTCTGAGCTGCTGTGAATATCTGCCGGACTCTCTGAAGTGCTACGAGGAAACTCTGAGTTGAGTGGAAAAATGAAACTGCTTTGTGCGAGCGTTGGATTTTCTAAGTCCGTCTGTGGACTGCGATCGTTGAAGGAGACCCCGCGGGAACTCGTCAGACTGGGTGAATCCCGCCAAGGAGCCGTCGCGTCTTCCTGCGTTTGCGGACTGAAAGTGTTCGGCCCTTCGCTCTGGGGATTTTGCGTCATTTCCTGTTTGACGGCGGGATGTTCGCGAACTCCGTGTCGCTCTCTCAGCTCCAGCTTCCTCTGTCTGTCGAAGCTCGGCGAGGCCAGGGGGGTTCTGGCCGACCCGGATACGACCTGAACCGAGGAGGAGGCGCGGGTGGGGAAGGGCGGCAGAAGGTCGCTTGGACCGTAATCATCATAGTCCTCCGGCTCCTCCCCCTCAAACGGCGATTTGAAGAGAGGAAGATTCCCATTGGGAAGGTGTCGGTACTGATGGTCCTGTTGGTCCAACCTGTAGGGGGCGCCTTCCTCCTCTGTTGGTTTAAGGACCTCCTGCGGATCGCAGTCGGGCACCGGGTAGCACATCAGCTCCCCGCCCTCGTTGGGACAGTGACACACCCGACACGGGTCCTTGCGGAAGGAGTGTCCCGCCTCGTACTTGTCTCCGCCGGGGACGGCGCACCCGAGGCGCTCGCACTGCGCGCAGCCGTCCTCCGGCTCCGACGCCTCGATGCAGTTGGGCGGCAGCTCGGGGCAGCTGATGAAGTGGCAGCTGATCCGGCCTCCGCCCACGGGGCAGGAGCACTCCGTGCTGCCGTAGTCCACGAAGTAGGACTCGCCCTCGGGCACTTTGCCGTTCTTGAAGCCGGCGTTGAGGCAGTCGTAGTACTGGTAACCCTCGCACGTGCATCCCTTCTGCAGACAGGAAGCGCAGCAGGCGCCGCTCTCCAGAACTTCCTGCATGCAGTGGTGCAGGGTGGGACATTCCACGCCGGTGCAGTCCTGCTGGCACACGCCGAAACTCAGGAAGAGGAAAAACAGGGCGCACCGGAGCGCTGCCATCCCGTCACCAGGGAAACGGAAACAGAAACAGATCAGGGCACCGGGCGGTGGACGCACGACCATCAAAAGAGGAGCGGGTGGCGTCCAAAAAGGCCTCCGATGATCTTCAGGGATTCTGGCTCATCCTGAATCAACCTCGGCTCTGAGGAGGAAACCAAAAAAAAAGGAAGCAGGCGCAGGCTTAGAGCAGAGAATGCAAAGCAGAGTCCGGATCACCAGGGTCCAGATCACCCGAGTCCGGCTCTAACTGCCTGATGGTGATCCCGATATTAAGACCGCATGCTCCTCATTAAACTTTAACCGTTAACCTCGTTATGAAGACGCTTCCACATTGCTACCCCGCCCACGCTTCGGTCTCCATAAAACTGCCAAAACAAACCGTTTTTTTATTTTGGAAAGTGACACTTTACGGAAGCAATTAGTGGAGTGAGGACCAAAGGGCAGAAGCTCCTCTGACTACCGATTTCCCTCACACCCTCACACCCCGGAATCAGTTTATTCGCTCAGTTCAACCACCGGCGATCAGGAATCAATCGATGGTCGATGAAATACGGATTCATATTTAATCGGTGATGTTAATTACATGAAATAGAATCAGCGGAGGGAATTCAATTGGACATGAATCCCTCCGCTGCCTGAGAAAAAAAAAACCTTACAACACCACGACAGATGGAACGGAACGTGGACCGGGCCAGGAATAATTTCCCATGCTGCTTTGCTTGTGCTAGTAAACAAACGCCCCCACACACGCACGCACGCGTCAAACTAAAGGCCGAGCGGGTATGTTCATGAAGTGCGCGATCACACATACGCGCGCGCGCACACACACATGCACAGACACATGCACGTACACACACACACGCACAGACACACGCACAGACACAAACACACGTACACACACGCACAGACACACACGCACGCACACACACATCCAACTAAAGGCCGTGTGGGTATGTACAGACACACACACGCACGCACACACACGCACACACACACGCACGCACGCACAGACACACACACACACACACGCATGCACACACACGCACGCACACACACATCAAACTAAAGGCCGAGCGGGTATGTTCATGAAGTGCGCGCTCACACACACGCATGCGCACACACGCGCGCGCGCACACACACATGCACAGACACATGCACGTACACACACACACGCACAGACACACGCACGTACACACACACACACAGACACACGCACGCACACACACATGCACATGCACAAACAAACACACACACAGACACACACACACACGCACACACACACCACACACACAAGCACAAACACATACACCTGTCTCTTATACACATCTAGATGTGTATAAGAGACAGTGCACGTACACACACACACGCATAGACACACGCACAGACACAAACACACGTACACACACGCACAGACACACACACGCACGCACACACACATCCAACTAAAGGCCGTGTGGGTATGTTCATGAAGTGAGCGCTCACACACACGCGCGCGCGCACACACACATGCACAGGCACATGCACGTACAGACACACACGCACAGACACACGCACGTACACACACACACGCACAGACACATGCACAGACACACACACACGTACACACGCGCACACACACACACACACGCGCGCACACATCAAACTAAAGGCCGAGCGGGTATCTTCATGAAGCGTGCGCTCACACACACACATGCACAGACACACACACACACACGCACAGACACACACACACACACGCACGCACACACACATCAAACTAAAGGCCGAGCGGGTATATTCATGAAGCGTGCGCTCACACACGCGCGCGCACACACACACATGCACAGACACACACACATGCACAGACGCGCGCACACACACACATGCAGACACACATGCAGACACACACGCACAGACAAACACGCACGAACACACACACACACATCAAACTAAAGGCCGAGCGGGTATATTCATAAAGCGCACGCTCACACACACACACGCACAGACACACACACACGTACGCACACACACGCACGCACACACACATCAAACTAAAGGCCGAGCGGATATACTGTATTCATGAAGTGTCTCAGAAGTGCTGGATCTGGCACCAGTTTGTTAGGAACACGTCACTGAACAAACACACAAACTCGACTAAAAATTCAATCGTTTTAAACATTAGTGATAAATATTCAAACCTTACTTTGCGTTTCGTGACTTTTAAGGAGATTTTTGGGTCACAAAAGCCCCAAAAGGCCAAAAAAGCAACATTTGGTATAGTGTTGATCCTCTCTCCTGTATAAGACAGAGATCATTTATCGGCCAGATTCATCACGCGTCTTGGGAATGTGCAAAAATGACCTTCACGGGATTCAGAGGAGTTTCCTGGATCATTTTAAGAAGAGAGGCGGGTTTTTATAATTCAGAGCCAAGAACCACAAAGTTTTTCTTTTTGTTTTTGCTCTGAATCTTAAATTCTTAGAGTTTGGCTACTCATCCCTGAGGAGGAGAACCAGCCCCTGTCTGCCCCAATGACCTCTGACCCCAGACACACACACAAGCACAAACACATACACACTACTAAAGCTACTGTACCAGCCAAGAATGAAAGTTGGCGAGGTAAATGTAGAAGTATTAGGCAGCCTGGTGTTCCCCTGAGCAGCCAGGGGATTCCACACACACACACACACACACACAGTAACACACACACACACACACACACACTCTAAGCAGTCCCTGATGTCAGGAGGCTCTGCCAGCATGCACAGAGAGGATTTAGTTTTAATGAAAACAGAACATGCATCTTCACTAAAGACACATTTTTCTACTTGACTAAAGTAAGAATGAATGCGCATGCGCACGCTTTTGAAGCGTTTTATCTCATGTTTTGTGCGCAAACAGCCAAACAATCTGCAACAACCTGTCATCATCCTAGCTGAAAATCCACTTTAGTTCTACTCCACAGAGGAAGTTTGAAGAAGTGTTTTTCTTTCATCGAGTTCTTACCACATCCTCCACGGAGAGAGAAGAATAAATCTGCGGGGCGGTGTGCGTGTTCAGCGGGAGGAGGAGTGAGAGGAGCCCGCAGTGTGAGCACCGGAGAGCCGCCGCCTGTCCGCTTCCCCGTCCACCGAGCACCGCAGCTGGGATCAATGTGAGAGGAGCCTCGGTCCGGGGAGCACGAGGAGGAGGAGGAGGAGGGGGGTGGGGGGTGTGGGGGGGGAGGTGCTCCTGCAGGACCGGCCCACAGAGGATCACTTCACCTGAGGAACACTGGGAATAAAAAAATCCCCCAAAGTTTGATAAAACTTTATCCAATGGTGCAGGAAAAGCAAAACAAAACAGCAGAGTGAGAAAAAGTTTGCAAAAGTTTGTACTGAATGTTAAAAAAGTTCATTCCACATTTAACTGAGTGAGGGAATAAAAAATGGAGTACAACTGCTCTCTTTTTAGGTCAAATAAATAATAATAATAATAATAATAATAATAATAATAATAATAATACAATTATTTAAATAAATGTCATCATTTATCATTGAGTTGGAAAATAACTTTTTAAATTGAGCACAAAACAGTGTTCCTCCTGATAAACATCTGTTGTCTTTGTCCTTTAATTTCCACATACACAACCATGGTCATTTACCTGATGCACTGATCATATCACAGTTGTGTAACCAGAGTTAACATGCTGCTGTTTTCTCATATTTCCTTTGGAGTCATGTTGGGGTTAAACTGTCTGTCCACTGCTGTGATTTTTTTTTTTTTTTTAGGACCTTGCCTGTAGCTCTTAAACCGAAGGCCAAAGAGCAGCTCCCAACATAACTCACGCAGAGCCGTGTGTCCCTGCACACGCGTGACCCGAGGCCACAGGCTATCTCCACTGCACACTTAAGGCCAGATCCCCCTTCAAACACACGCCTGCGTTTAATTACCCGTTTGATCCCACACGGAGCCACCGGGTCAACGCGTCATTGGAGTGAGCATGTCGCCGCATTCACAATGCCTCATTCAAGAATTCAACAATTAATGTCTAAAATAGAGATACAATATAAATAAAATAAGCTCTGGAATAAAGGCAGACATAAATAATTTTGCAGGATGGTAAAAGTGACCTTCACAGAGCTTCTGGTGGATTTCAGGAGCGTGACCCCTGAATAACAACAAATGGCAGCAGACCCACAAACTTTACGACCTCAGACTAATTCCACTCTCACTGCACCGTCCTTCATCCTGAGGTGGACCCTTTGGAGGAGGGCGTCGTAAATCTGGAGCAGCCCACCAGCCCCCCCCCTTTCCTCCCCTTCAGGAGGAGGACGTCCCGGAGTTCAAAGAGAACCAGAGAACGGGAGGGTGAGTGAGTGAGTGAGTGAAGTTTGGCCTGAGAGAGGCTTAAATGGACTCACTGGACCTGATCGCCAGTCTGGACCCCACCCAGCACTAAAGGGTCGGCTCTCATTATAAAACATATTTGTCTTTTTTACTGTAAAGTTATTTTAGTTTGTATATGTGTGAGCGAAAAAATGTACTTTTGGATAAATAAAATCTTATCTTATCTTAACTTATCCACGGTGTTCCGGGCTGGGAGGACAGGTCAGAACCGGACTCGTGGAGGCCCAGATTTGATTTCATTTTATTTGGACCGCTCCACTGAGGGCGAGACGCCCAGGAGTCGTCAGCTGTCTGAAGTGGCGTTGGATAATAAGATGGGAGAAAAGGGGGGCGTGGCCCGCCGTTAAAACACCGGGCGGGACGCCACAACACGTGGGTGACATTTGCGGAATCCTGGTGTGATCTCCGAAGGGGAAAGGAACCCAGGAGCCGGGGGCCAGGGCCTGGTGTGTGGGGCCACCAGGGGACCCGCTGTCCCTCTGGAAACTCCTCTTGGATCCATGTCTTCAGTTCCACGTGGCTTCCAGTGATGCGAGTGATTTTTTTTTAATTACATTATAAATTTAGGGGACAGCAAAGCACACATGGAGATAACGGCTTAAAACTGATTTGTGAAGATAAAAAAAACAAAACACACACACTGACCTCTGAGCTTCTGTCCAGCCGCTGTGTAAAGATCTAAAAAAGGAAATCAACATCAAAATCAGTGCCGTATTTTTTTATTTTTTTTTCTGCAGTGTGTTGTTTTTCTTGAACGACACAACAAAAAAAACAGGATGAGGACCATTTGGCGCCTAATGATGCCGGACCCTCACTACACCGGACGCCACCCCACCGGCTCCCTCCCAGGCCGAGCCAATAACACCCGGGTCAGCAAATATCCTGCAAGTGAAATTGGCACACATCCAGCGTTGCAACACAACAAAAATAGACATATTTTGTCCATGAAAGGTATTTTAATGGCATAATGTAAAAAAAAAAAAAAAGGTAATTTCTGGAAAGTTTCTTGATTCCCTCAATTTCCTGTTGGCTGAAACATTTAGTGTAATGGGTGCATGGACATGATCCCAGACTCTGTGTATTCAGATGGTGATGTGTAATGAAAGCATACATGGAATATTTCCATTTTTTTTTTTCCCACTGACTGACTGAGCGAGGGGGAGAATAAAAAGGAGAGATGTGCAGCATGTTGCAGTCCACGTCTTGGAATGGAATCAGCTGTGAATTCTGGTCCCCTGCAGAGCCTCAGAACCTCCTCTGCACATAATGATTCACAGGAGACGACGCGGGTACCTGCTGGAAGCCTCACAAGATGGGCCCGCCGCTGATTCATCGCCGTGCCAACGGCACGGAAACAACACAGCGTCTCTGCTCCGCATACGTGATCTTGGCGTGCGCCTGCCGTGTTGTCTGCAGGGCAGAAGTCGGGAGAGGAATCTCTGGAATCTCCATCAGGCCGACACTGGAGGGGGAAAAAAAAAATCCCCAAATCTCTTTAAAGGCCAAGGCCAGCGTTTTATAATAATATTATTATAATGTGCAGCAATCAGGACTTTTAAACGACTCAGGTGACTTAAAGCATGCTGGGTAAAACATCTGTGCGCGTATTTCATTTCAATTAAATGCACTTCCTGTCGAGGCAGAGAATCCTCTCGGTGCACTGGCTGCTAGTCTTGATGAAAGTCTTCCGACTGGATCATTAAAAAAGGAAGAAAGAAATCTGAGAGTGAAAACTTGCCAAATGAGGCTGACGTCAGCAATGTGTGTTGGTGTGTGCCGTGTGTGTGTGTGTGAGTGTCCTCCAAACACACACACACACACACTCCACAGGAAGCCAGATTTCATTAAAAACAGACCAGAGAGAGAATTCACAGGATTAAATCTCCCCCATTAGTCTTTCAATAGGGAAGGAAGAGATCATTGTGGTGACCGGACCGGAGTTCATGCATGTGAGGTGTTGCAAGTTCATAAGTCGTAAATGGATTTATGTGGAAATGATGAGAGTGAACTGTGAAGTGAACTCATTTGCATCTCCAGTAAACTGCCATAGGAAAATGGCGAGAGAGTCATAATGAAAGGTTACTTGCGACTCCCTTGTTAATATATATATATATATATATATATGAAACCAAAAAATGCATGTTAAAAGCATTCAATGAGGAAATAGTCCTGGTGCATTCACTGTCATTAGGCTCTTTGATTGCAACATAGCAATTCATATTATATATTGATATATACATTTTATAAGAAGTGAAGGTTTTATTCTGAATAAAAAAATAATAATTAAACCTTATGAGGTGAAGGGTCACATCGGATGTAAAACTTTATTCAAAATGTTTTAGTATTTTTTTAAATAAAAAAATCATGCTACCATATATTTAGCGATTGTTTTGTTGAACGCGATTATTTGCATCCACGCAGTTAATCAGCTTCTGATTTCATGAATTATTCATGAGTTAGCAGGGGGGCGGGAGGCAGGGGGAGGGGGGGGGGCGGGAGTCAGGGGGAGCTTCGGTTTCCAGAGGATGTTCCTGGGTACGGAGGAGTTATATATATGAAACCAAAAAATGCATGTTAAAAGCATTCAATGAGGAAATAGTCCTGGTGCATTCACTGTCATTAGGCTCATGCTATGTTGCAATATGAATTGCAACATAGCAATTCATATTATATATTGATATATACATTTTATAAGAAGTGAAGGTTTTATTCTGAATAAAAAAATAATAATTAAACCTTATGAGGTGAAGGGTCACATCGGATGTAAAACTTTATTCAAAATGTTTTTGTATTTTTTTAAATAAAAAAATCATGCTACCATATATTTAGCGATTGTTTTGTTGAACGCGATTATTTGCATCCATGCAGTTAATCAGCTTCTGATTTCATGAATTATTCATGAGTTAGCAGGGGGGCGGGAGGCAGGGGGAGGGGGGGGGGGGGGTCGGGAGTCAGGGGGAGCTTCGGTTTCCAGAGGATGTTCCTGGGTACGGAGGAGTAGGAGGAGGAGGCGGCTCTGCTCCAAACTGGCTTTCTGTGGCAAAAAAAAAAACATGGCCGACATCGGCGTACCTGGAATGTTTCCGTGAACTCCGGTGGTTTAAAGTGGTTTTGCTGACCTCCTCCTCCTCCTCCTCCTCCTCCTCCTCCAGGTGAAACTCCCGCGGCCTCTGTTGTTGTGTCCCCTTTGTTGTGTTGGTGCCAGAGTTCAGCCCTGTGGACAACGAGAAAAATAACAACACCCGGAGGAGAGTCAGCGGCTCCTTCCTTCCAAAAAAAAAAAAAAAAAAATCAAACCGAGTCGTGATATTGATTTACAAAAACGATTCAAATCCTTGTGTTACACTGTTAAAACATATATTTAAAATGTTTGTTTAAAAAAAAGAAAAGTTTGCTCCTGTCTATTCTCGTGCATTTTTATTCCAACGGATATTCAAATGAGCGGCCCTTAAAACTCTGCAAATGTCAACCCAATCAGCTGAATGTCAGCAGAGCGCCATCCTCTTTGTTCTGTCCAGGAGGCCCTTTGACAAAAAAAAAGCAGTTTGCGGTTTAAAGTAAGACAAAAAAAGGGCTTTTGTTCCCATGTGGACAGCAGATCCTCACAGTCTTGAAGCCCCATCTGCCTCCGAGCGTCCAGCGAGTCTGCGGGGACGAGTCTGCAACGCACCAGCCAAATGTTCACTTCTGAAAAATCCACCGAAAAATGTCCTCGGCCTTCCGCGCGTCCCAGGACAAAAAACGTCTCGTGAGACGCCTTCACAAAAAAATGTAAATAAAATAAAACATCTGTGCCATTGTGCCACTGCCTTTAAATTAACAGAGCCGTTTAGTGGTAAAGTGTGAATTTGTAAAACATGTTGTTGTTGAAGTGATGTGATGATTCAAAAAAAGAAGAAAAAAAAAAAAAGGGCCTTCAGATGACATCATGCTAAGTCCAGGTGGAGAGGGGCCGTAAAACACTCTACATCTGCTCTAGTCTCTCCAAACAGACGTTTAAATCGCCTCACACACGACTGCAGCGGTTGGTTATTTTGACAATGAAACACAACGGCACTTTAATGTTCTGTGTGGAGAGAGGTGGCTTCAAACATTGGGAATTTGTTCGGAATGATTCGAATCAATACATTTAAGTGCAAATCAGACAGAAATACAAGAGATATTTAAACTTTTTCTTTTACTTCTTCAAAATGAATAAATAAAAATAAAAAATAAATAAATAAACAAATGAATAAATTAAAAATAAACAAAAAATTATAAATGAGAGTAAACAAATAAATAAATAAAAGTAAATAAATAAATGAATACAATTTAAAAATAAATAAATAAAAGTAATTAAATTAACGAATACAATTAAAAAATAAAATCATAATAATAATTAATGAATACAATTAAACAAGATAAATAAATACAAGGAAATAAATCCATTCATAGAAAAATAAATAAAGATTAGATGTTATCTACGGAGAGTTTATCTGCGTCATCAGGACGGTGGAGGTGTGGTTTTATTACGTCTAATTACGGCGGCGGCCTCAGGCGTGAAAACGTCCTGCGGGCGTGGAACAGATTCACGTGAGAATCCAGATTCTTATCTTTCACACTCCTGCATAACGTCACTAACACAACCGATCCAATGAAAGACCTCCAGATAATAGGTGGTGGTCAGTCAATGAGATTTTTTTTGTTTTTCACATTTTCTTTAAAGTTGTACCTACAAGTACGTTTTCCACTCCAACCGTCCGAGCTGTAAGGAAGTTCTGCAGAGGTTAAAATATATGTTTTTATGAAAAAGGAAACCAGCGATGGAAGAGACGGGCTCATCTTGGAGATTTCGGGCGTGTCTGGTGTAATCCAGCCGCCCACTGAGGCTCATGGGAAATACACAGACAGTCTGCAGGATTTCGCGTGAAACGCCTCCATCTCCATCTGCCTCTGCAGCTAATCAGCGTCCCACCACTTCCTGTCACACAGGAAGTCTGCAGAGTCCCAGCTCCTCTCACGCTGCTAATGTCCCTGAAGAAAGGCCTGAGTGTTTTGTTTTTTTCTTCTTCCTAAGGCCATCTGTAACTATTTACTCAAACTTCAGAGATGTTTAATCTCTCTCTTTGCTACAAAGAAGGATTTTCAGCGGAATGACAAAAGCTGCAGGAAGCATTTTTTGGGAGCACACGTCGTCCCATTTGATCTCTTCAATAGAGGTGTTTAGGCCTCAGCAGCAGCTCTGATAAAAGGTAAAAAATTCCCCGACTGTCCCTTTAATCCAGACAATATAAGGGATTTTTTTTTTCAAAGCAGGAACAGCAGGGAGCGTGTGCAGCTTTTTCCTTTTTTAAGGGTTCCACCTGGGGACGGCTGAGTCAGGAGCACCGCTTCTGTTGTTCAACCACAAATTGATTTCACAAATGAAGATTCACGTGGACGTAGAGACACGGGCAGCTGGGAGCTTATTTTTCACTTCTCATAAATGCTACGAGCTCTTTTTCTCTCAAATATCAAACCTCCTGACCTTCATAGATTGAAACGCGCTACAGATGACGGATTATTTCAGTTTTCAGGCTCATCTCTAAAATAAACTGAAAGGATAAATACGGATTTATCACATATGGACTCAACTGAAAGGTTTTAGTACTCACACTATTAGGCGCTCACTTAAGTTCACAGCTCATGCCTCCAAAAACATGGCGACTACTGAAATGAGGTCAAACAGGACAATAAGGATTCTCTCAGTTCTTCCAGAAATCCAAATGCATTCATTTAAAGGGAAAAATGAGCAAGAAATGAGTCATTTGGGCTCATGCTGGAGGAATTACAAAGTTTGTGTGTGTGTGTGTGTGTGTGGATAAACTGAAGGAAAAAGTTGTTGGGTCAGAGCTGGACGGTTTGAAAAAAAAAATGGAAAAAAAAACAAATTATACTTTTAGTTTTTGCAGCTCTTATTTTATAAAACGACGTCAGCTCCAGTAAAGAGGGTTAGATTCATTAATCATGCTTTGATTTGGAAATGTGATCCTCAGACACACACACACACCGACCCTGACCCCTGATCATCCGACTCCGGTCTGCATAACAACCCGAGGAGGCGTCTGGAAGCATGATCTGCTTCAGTTCAAATCCTCCAGTAATTTGAATAATCCCTCTGACGGCTGACGTGTTGTATTCAACGGTGAGTGTTACACTGCAGTTTTTTTTTTATTATTTTGGATGGAAGCTGTGAATCTGCAGCAGCAGCAACATCTGGAAGTGCTCGGCTCATTCCGTGATGTGCCATCACCGAATCAAGAAGAAATACATAAAAACTTCCCAAACTGAAATCTTTTTTTCTTGTCTTTCCTCTCATGCCAATATCCATCAACGAGTGCGGGCGCACATGTTTAGCGTCGCTCTGGGATTTACAGGGACGCCTGTCGGAATTATCACTCACTCACACACACATACACACTAAGGTGTTCAGGAAATACCCATAAATCGCAATAAAGTTCCACTCCTGAAGATTATAGAGTGTCAAAATAAAATAAAATCCACTTCACTTCCTTGTTGTCCAGTGACATATTATTTTCTAGACAGATTTGTCTGTTTGAAAAATAAAGTTTGTTTATCTCCTTTCGATGGCGCAAAAATCGTTCAATAATGAAATGTATATTTAAATCCATTTAAAGGTGAAAGGTCATTCTAATTTCATGACACGGTTATGGAACTTCTCTGCAGATTCACAGTTATTTCTAACGTACGAATACACTCTGCCTCGTTATTTTACCCGGTGATTTGTTGGGCTCCTCCGCGTGGTCCTGATGTTTTCCGAACCCCTGGATGAAACGAGCTGGCCTCCATCCCGGGGTCATCAAAACCTCACCTTCCTCTCGGTGTGCCCGGCACCAGCCGCCGGCTTCCTCCTGAGGAAAAAAAGTTTTAATGAGTGGCTTAATCAACCTCCGGGTCTCCAAACAACATGAACTACTCCACCTACACTTAGAGTACGAGAATCAAACCAAATCTATCCGAGATAATGTGATTTCTTCAGAGTTTTAAATCTCTGTTTTAAACATGGAGACCGAAAAATGGCCAAAATTGAGTCGAGCAGGTTTTACGAGGGATTTTTTATTTTATTTTAAGGCGGATTGTAGAAATAACAGCATATATATACTTCAGCCAAAAACCTCAGTACCCCAAAAAATATTTAAAAAATGTATATGTATATTTCTCCAGTTCATTGGACCACAACTTAAATTTATTATTCTCTGGATATTACCTTTCAAAGATAAATGAGACACAGGTGAGCCTAAAAAGATACAGGTGAATCAAAGGAGGGCGGGCCAGCCAATCAGAGGAGGGGAAACTCAGCCAAGGCAGGAAGTAAAGCTAAACAGAGACGCACAAAGGAGAATAACTACACAATAAAACAGGCAGTAGAACGAGACACATGATGCTGGAGACAACTAAAAAAAAGACCAAATAAAAGAGTTCTTCATAATCATAATAAAAATCTTCCTTTGGCCTCTGATCAAATATAGTGAAAGAACTGAGCTTATTTGCATATATGGGGATGAGATGAATCTCACCTTTGGTATTAGTGTCAGGATGTTTTCTTGTCTCCTCCTACTGATTCACAGTATACGAATGGCAGTAAAACTAGATGATAATATAAAACTACAGGCTGCAGGTATATCAAATAAAAATAAAACGGGGTTTTACTGGTATTTTCTGTCCTTGGTTTGTTTCTTTTTATTTCCCAGCTCTGTGGAGTGGCCTCGAGCACCTTGAAAGGAGCTACATAAATCCAAGTTATTACAAATCTCTACAAAGTGGTGTTGACACTGTTGTCTGTTGTTAAAAAAATAAAAAATAAATAGTATTACAGAAAAAAAAAATCTTAAAATGCATAAACATACCTGAACAGTCCAAAAACTGCATTTGGTTATTTTATTATCCAAGAAGCATTTTCCAGCTCAATGTATCTACAAGACGGTTTCAATTCTACATTTGTATTTAATTTTGTACCTAAGAAAATAAGAGGGAGGTTTTGGATTTTTTTTTCCTCTTCTAACTGTTCCAGCTGTTTCCTCCTGTTCCTGCTAAGTAGATCTTAACACGGAGAGGAATTTAACCCACATACATGGAAATAACATCCAGCTTTTTTTTTTCCTCCACAACAAATTTCCCAAAACGATGGAATGTTCCTCCGAGTCGAATAAAAGTATTTCCTGAACAGCAGAGGCAGCTCCAGCCAAAGAAAAGCTGGACTCAATAATGTCTCATGGCTTTGACACACTTTGGTATAAAATCATCACATTACATGATTTCTGAGTATTACAGGTCTTTTTTTTTTCTTTTTTTTTTACATCCTGCTGCCATTTGTATTCACAAAATACAGTTTCCTCTTAAAAAAAAAAAAACGCACCAGAGTGAATTACTGCGGCGTGTCCCGGTCTGATTGATGATGTGCGGGGTCTGGCCGAGGGGCCGATGGTGGACTGAAGGATGAAAAGCTGAGTCTGCAGCCTCTGTGTGGTCCTGGACACAAAGAGGCTGCATACGTCTCCCAGAATGCATCATTCACCGAGAGGAATGGAGTTTGACGTAACACAAACACAGGGATGCTGGGAATGTAGAATCACACCAGGACTCGGACAAGAAACGACTCACAGAAACAGATTCATTTTGTTAAAAAAGAAGATTTGAGCAGATAGATGCCAACATTTATAGTTGTGGTTGAAAAAATGGACCAAAATCAATTCAAATACACATATAAAAAAAAAGAAAAACCCGTGTGAAGTAGAGTAACTGTGAGAACTGAGTGAAATTAAAAAAAGAGGTAAATTTAAATTAAATTTTGTTTGCGGTCCTATTTATGAGGACATAAGAAATGTACTTTATAGAAGAATATCCCTTTTTTCTGTCTGGATAAATTATTGTTTGTTTGTTTTTATGGCAAATTTTATTTGAGGACAAAAATGCTGAATATTTTGTTTAGGCCGGAGCTGTTAATATGTTTGGAGTTGTGACTCTTTGTGTGCATGACAATAAAATAAAAACAATACAACGCAGAACAATAAATGCTGGCCAGCTGGGGACATGCATTTGTGAGTCAGTCGCAATGTTGTGTACTGTTAACTGCCCCTCCATGTTGTATTGTTCTCAGAAATGTAATTTATTTCACTTTTAAAAAAAGAGACTTTTGTTGAGGGTGGGAGGATTTCGAGCGTTTTCCACATGAGACGTCCAAAGAATTCGGACTCAAACATCCAAACTGTCACGGAAAATGGACCAAATTTAAATTAGACATAAAAAGCACTGAGCGCACTGATTTAATTTAAACCTGGCAGCATAACCCATTGAATCCATGCATTGGACCTAACCTGATGTTTTATAACAGAGGTCTTCAACAGTCGGTTCGCGACCCCTAGGGGGTCCATGGAGGTACTGCAGCCGGTCGCAAGTTTTGAAAATGTTATTTCTTTCCAAAGAAATATATACTATATATTAACCAGTGTATTGAATAACTTAGTATGGGTAGTAGTGGGTAGCTATGTTTCTACATGGCATTAGGCCCAGTTTAATAGAAAACACACATTTTCATTTTAGAAGGGGGTCCCTTCTCCCTCTCTCCATCAATTTGGGAGTCCTAGCCCGGAAAAAGATTGGAGACGCCTGCTTTATAAAGCACCTGCAGAAACGTCTCCAGAGCTGGCTTGATTTAGCATCAGGTGTCCTTCAACTTCCACAAAACAGCAGAAAAAAAACACATTGGGCCATATGGCTCATTTTCCTAAAAAACACAACAGATTGTTTCCTTGGCGCTTGTTTTCCAGGTTTAAAAAAACGTCTCTGAAGGCTCCACCACAGAAAGAATTAGATTATTTTTTTTTTTCATGATCCCACTCAACAAATGGGGGTCAGCTTGGAGATGAGGGGTAATTGTGTTGTGGGAGTGTCGGCCATTATTTATGCGCACAGATTGTGTTGTTTTCTGCAGGTCAGATCACGCACAAAACTTCATTTTAGGGAAATCCCACTCTTCCACGATAACAGAAGTGAGTCCACGATTGTCCTAATCCATCCGAGCCAGCGTGTACACACAGATTTGAGTCTATTCATGGGACGACCTGCAGAATATGAACCATGGAGGGGGGGGGGGCATCCGCAAGGTGGAAAACTTCCAAGCATGAGCCAAACAGGCCCAAAAAAAAAAAAAAGTGAAAAACATCCACGAATCACAGAGAGCTGCAGCGTCATAAATCATCCCCACCGCCACAGGAGCCGTGTGCAGAGAGCGAGATAAAAATAAAAAAAGAAGATAGAGGATTATTTTATCCACCGGGCAGATGCGTTTAACGTCTGACACATCTCTGATTCGTGGTGCAAAAAACGAGGTCACGACCTCTGACCTTTTCTCCTCCACCCTACGACCTGTAGAGAATTTTTAAAAAACATTATCTTTACTTCCTGACCTTGGTGCCAGAAAAAAAGAAAAAACATTTTGAACCTTTTGTAGGATTTGGTCTAACAGCCTCCTGAAATCCTCATATCTGTGAACGCAGGAGGCGGAGCCTGTTGTTTTTCTATATATAAATAAAAACACGTCTGTGCGTGACTAACTGATGCCCTATGAGACTCCCTGTGCTCTGATAAAATCAGAAATGATCCACTTATCGTGTTCAGAGGTCGTCCTTCGGATTCTATTCAAACCCGGTGGGAAGGAGAAATAAAGCGATCTGACGAGGGGAGTGAGACGGATTAATATTCCCACCACCCGGTGCGCAGGGGGAGAGATTACATAATCCATCACACGCTGCATTGTAAACATATTCCGCTGTGAGGCTTCAACTGAGCCGGAGGGGGGGAAAAAAATAAAAATCCCTGTTGTTCTCCACGGGAGGTTCTGCATCTCAGCGTCACCCGGGTCAAAGGCGTGAGAAAATGGAGTTTATGAGAAGCTGAGATTTGCTGGATTTTCATTAGAGGATGCAAATCCGCAGCCACGACCCTTGGCATCATTTAAAAGTGTTTTCCCGTTATTAAATAACAGCAAACTTTTTCCCAACAACCCGCCAACTGACCTCGGCCCATTAAGGTTCGGCCAAAATTTCAAAAATAATTGACCGAATGGAGCAAATTTGTGCACAGATCCACTTTTCATTGTTTGCAATAATGCAACTCATCAACACACACACACACACACGCACACCTGGACAAACTGGACAGCGTGGGCCTGAGTCCAGCTGCATCAGGTTCATCTGAGGTGAGCCGGGCAGAGAGCCAGCCAGTCGTGAGTAATGAAGCTCCACACGAGGACACACAATAACCCTACAACACAACAACACAAATAATCAGCTGCTGACAAAAAAAAACAAACATCATATTAAAAAGGGGCAGGAACATATATATTTTTTTTTGTTTGTCCGCACAGCTGCTTGTTATGATTGATTTTTTTTTTCTAATTAAAAGCTGAAATCTGTTTTGTCCTTAAAGTATTTTTTTTTTTTGCTTGTCAGTGGTGGAATAAAAACAACAGAAAATATGCCGAGACGTTAAAGTCTTCTCACTCATTGTCTCCTCCCACACAGTTTTATTTTGTCCAACTCTCATATTAGCTGCGTCCACAAGGCACTCAAATATCGAATGTAAAAAGGAAGTCCATTCACTGAAAAGTTTTGTAAACTATAAACTCATATGAAACTAAGTTTAAATCGATAAATAATAAAGTCAGTTAGTTAAATAATAAAATACAAAAAAATAAATACTGAAATATAGGACTTCAGCATTATTTACATGGACATTAAAAAAAAAGAAAAATAAGTGAGGAAAAATAATGACCTTTTGTTATTTCAGGATTTATTTAATGTCATTATGAATGCATGGATACAGTTTCCATCGTCAGCACAAAAAGTATACACACAGCACAGCTTGACTGACGTGATTTTTGTTTCTTGGCACGCCGCCATTAATCGGCTCAAATGGCTGAAAGCTGAGAGGATGAGATGCAGCAGGTATTAAACAGGCCTGGATACAGAAAGTGATATATATATATATATATATATATTTTGGGTCCCAATTAAAAGGTAGGACTTAACATTTCAGCCGCAGATCAAAGGTTTCAGATAATTAGCACCGGCATCATTAACGAGGCTCTCGCAGTTTCAATATGACCGAGTCCACCCAGCGAACCGCGTTCAAAGACCACCCATTTAATCCTGTAAATGATCAGGAGTCTCAAGTTCATTTTTTATTTATTTTTTTTTAAACCAGTGAAGTGAAAGCAGAGCTGCAGAAGATAATGCATGTTATAGACTTTCTTTTTTTAAATATTAAACATTTAGACATTTTTGTTTTATGATAAATTTGTACGAAAAATTTTAAGCTGACATAAACGCAGTTTTGGCAATTTTGGGGCTTTTTTTTTTTTTTTGTTGCTAGGCAGATCTCCATTCTGCAGTAATTAGGCGTCTCATTGTAAATCTCAGAGTTGTTTCTCTATCAGCATAGAAGCCATAATGAGCACTTGGCCTTTTTAAATCCCTCATCAAATCAGTGGTGGCTGGTGACCCTTCAGTCTCTCTCTCTTCATTTTTTTTTGGATGCTGCTGCTGCAAACACAATGCAATATTGACTGAATATCACTATGCTATAGATTTAATGTCAAACTAGACAGAGAATAGAATAGATAAGACCCATAGGACATGTTATTGCACGTTGTGCCAATATTTCCTGTGATTCACTATTTAATACACTATACAAAAAGAAAATATGCTCCCATGAGCACGCAGGTGTATTTTCTATACTTGCGGGGACGCTTATGGATATATCGATTCCCTATTTCCTTACCCTCACCATCACAATTAAACAAAAACCTAAAACCAAAATGTCCTCACAGCAGTAGTTATAAACCACAATTGGTCCTCACAAGCTTAGAAAGTCCGAGGAGCTTCGCATCATAAGACAGAGAAAGTGTTTTTTCCTGACATGTGCGGGACATTTCCAAAAAAAAAAAGAACCCATGATGAAATCATCCTGGGCTCCCTGTAAACGTCAGCTGCAGTACATTTGAGCGCAACTAGTAAAATAAATGATGGAATCAAGCATAAACATAAATCAAATACCATAAAACAGAATATTAAGGAGGGCAAAAAAAGATGTCATTTAAATTATGTTTGGCAGTTAAACTTATTTTTCACCTTCGTAAACCAACACTCGAGGTGGAAGATAATTCATATCATTTCTTCAAAAATATACTTATCTGTAAGAGCATTAAACCTTTAGTGCCATTTAATGGAACATTAATATACCATAACCTTCACATATTAAATCTGTTTAACATTTCCTGAGTTAAAGGAGATCCTCCCTACAGTGCAGCCACAGATTTAGTAACATTTTAAATAAAAAATTAAATTATTTTGGGTTATATATAAAGGGAGGTTTTTCCCTTTATATCTTCTTTCATCCTACAAGTGCAAACACGCATGGTTCCTTTACATCAGACGCGTCACGCCTGTTACACAGCGGTGAACCTTGACCCCGCCGATCCAGATGTGCCCTCAGCCCGCGGCCCCTCGTCCCCGATCAGGCCGAGCTGCCGCAGGTTGAGGACCGAGTCGGCGATGATGCGGGCCGTTTTTTTCTGGTACCCGCCCGATGTGACCATGAGGATGGGGATGCCCCGCCTCCTCGCCGCCCTGAACACGATCTCATCCCTCTTTACGATGCCCTGTGGCAAAGAGCGGGAGGGAAACAGACGTCAGTCTGTCCGTCTGACCTTTCCTCCCCTGAGGAGGGAGGGGAGGCCTTTCAACGTGACACACCAGGGAGGGAACCGGGGAAAAACAAGGGCGCACACTGTGACTCGCGTGTAATGTCAGCACCAGCACATGCAGGGAAAACGGCTGTTTAACCGAGTGAGTTTTGTTTTTTCAGGTCAGTCACCGGCCTGAATCAGATACTTGGCTTTTTTTTAATTCAATTTAGATGTTATTGAAACACACAGATTGACGCTTTTTGACATTTGAAAGGTGAATTGTTTCGTAATCAGGCTGATCGTTTGATAGGAGCTGCAGGCTGAGAAATCTGTGTCTGTGTTTATAAAGGCCGATCAATGACGTAATGTTATGATTTTTTACTTTTTGATGTTATTTTCATGTTATGTGTTCCTTAAAAAGTATATATATAAATATATATATTAACATCGGTATCACTCTCAAAATTCCTATATCGGTCACCCAACAAAAACTGTCTAACCCAACACTATATCTCTTCATCAAGTTTATAATATATTTCGGCGGCCTACCTGTGGGGATATGGAGAGTCCCCCGAGGGGGTCCCCGTCCAAGATGTCCGTCCCTGCGTTATAGACGACGATGTCGGGACGGACCTCGTTCAGAGCTCCCTCAGTGTGGAGCTCCACCTTCTGGAGATACTCCGAGTCCTCCGTGCCCCAGTCCAGCTCCACCTTCCTCTTAATGGCTTCTGAAACACCGAGAAATGGTCTTATGCCAGTTCCCAGGTAGGTTGGTGAGTTTCTTTTCTACGGAACTACAGGTATGCAGTGGTGCAGCAGTGATTTAATGAACTACTAGCTACTGTACATTTGCCATAATGAATGCAAATGATGACAAAAGGTTAATTAAGAGACCTTTATGTTTCAAAGTTTAAACGGAATTAAGCTGCAAGAGAAGGGAGAAGCAGACGATGAATAAATACGGGAAGTTTTCACTTGAAAGTGTCAAAAAACCCGGAAGCGTCAAGTCTTTTAAAGTGAAAAGAAATACACGTGTCTCTAATAAACAATTAAGCAGAATTTTTTTATCTTAAACGAGCCAGAATGTACATTTATTTCACTTTAATAAGAGGAGAGAGACGATTATAAAATGTCAATGAATTCAATTAAAATCACACAGAGAACCAGAGGTGACATTTAGTCTGAGTAGAATTCGCAGTTAAATGCTAACATGCGGAGGCTGTCGGATCACCTGCTGACATCTACTGACAGGTTCATTTGTGTAGACGTTGTGGCTATTATGATGGTTGTGTAGTCGCTGAGGGAGTAATTAAAATTAGCATCTAGGGGCGGGAAGTGAAACCCACCAACCACCAGACAAGAGCGGGAAAGAAAATGTGTTGGTCACATTAAATAATGAATGGAACGGTTTATGATATAAACAGGTGCATAAAAGAATAAAGTTGGACGAGAAAGCTCACTCACTTTTAGCAAATCCATCTCCAGGATATATATAGCGGTTGTACATGTCCATGATGAAGACTCGCCGGTCATCCATGAAGTCACGCTCGTGTCCGTTTCCCTTCAACAGACACACAACTTTCATTCTCTACACATCATCCAACACTCACACCATAAATGTGATTATTGTTTTTTTTTTTTTTTTTTTTTTCGCCGGTCATCCATGAAGTCACGCTCGTGTCCGTTTCCCTTCAACAGACACACAACTTTCATTCTCTACACATCATCCAACACTCACACCATAAATGTAATTATTGTTTTTTTTTTTGTTTTTTTTTACAGAATGATGAAGCCTCGTGCAGAGGCAGCGAGCTGACTGAGAGATAAATAGACGTATTGTCTGTAAGCATTAAATATTAAAATGCTTTATTTATTTATATATATATATATATATATATATATATATATATATATATATATATATATATATATATATATATATATATATATATATATATATATATATATATATATATATATATATATATATATATATATATATATATATATATATATATATATATATATATATATATATATATATATATATATATATATATATATATATATATATATATATATATATATATATATATATATATATATATATATATATATATATATATATATATATATATATATATATATATATATATATATATATATATATATATATATATATATATATATATATATATATATATATATATATATATATATATATATATATATATATATATATATATATATATATATATATATATATATATATATATATATATATATATATATATATATATATATATATATATATATATATATATATATATATATATATATATATATATATATATATATATATATATATATATATATATATATATATATATATATATATATATATATATATATATATATATATATATATATATATATATATATATATATATATATATATATATATATATATATATATATATATATATATATATATATATATATATATATATATATATATATATATATATATATATATATATATATATATATATATATATATATATATATATATATATATATATATATATATATATATATATATATATATATATATATATATTAACCCTGAACCCTAACCCTCAACAAGTCCCCTAACCCTAGCCTTAACCCAATCCCCAAACCTTAACTCATGTGGTACCTTTGGATGCGGAATGGCCATAAATGGGGAATATCGAAACTTATACAGAGAAAATGTTGTGATGGTTTTTGATTGACGTAGCCAACGTCCAGGTATCTAAGACCTTCTTTTCAAAAGGTTATTCACAAAATGTTTCCCGGAGTGGTTTTCATCCCAATCCCCTAAACCAATCCCCAAACACTAACCCAGTACCCTAACCCTAAATCCTAACCCTAAATCCTAACCCTATACCCTATACCCTAACCAAATCCCCTAACCCTAGCCTTAACCCAATCCCCAAACCCTAACTCATGTGGTACCGTAAGGTGCGGAATGGCCATAAATGGGGGGTGGAGCGAAACAGAAAGTCGATGAGACATTCCTATCAATACGGAGACAACGTGCTGATGAGTTTGACTGTTTGCTATTTCACCAACTTCTAGATGTCGGTGAAAACCCCCTAACCCTAACCCTATCCCCTAACCCAATCCCCTAACCCACTCCCCAAACACTAACCCAGTCCCCTAACCCTAAACCCTAACCCAATCCCCTAACCCTAAAGCTTAACCCTAATCCCTAACCCTAAACCAATCCTCTAACCCCAAACCCTAACCAAATCCCCTAACCCTAAAGCCTAAAGCTTAACCTTAAACCCCAACCCTAAAGCGTAAGCCTAACCCCTAAGCCTAATAATAAGAACCACAGTATGTGTTGTGTTTGAGGCCCTTAATCAGGATTTTACTTTGCATCACCAATATTTTCCCTCCGCCTCATTATCTGCTGAGAGGTACACTTCACACCGACACCCGTGACCTCGTAGGCACATCCGCTCCTTTTGTTCTTCTTCATGAATTATTTACCCGTGCATGTCTATCGATCCCGTGGCTTGTCAATAGGTGATGGTGCATCATGATCAATGAGCGAAACCTCAAAATGAATAAAGCTCAAACATAACGGCGGACCATTGGGAACCTGGAGACATTGTTAACAAAGTTCTCAGGGTTAATTGGTGCCAGATACGAGTCATTGTGTTATAAAAAAAAACGCTGAACAGGATAAAATATGATAATCTGACTGAATCAGAAAACGCTGAGTCATTGTTAGCTACAGCTGAGCTCAGACTATGAGCTGTGATTGGATTAACCAGATACGAGGGAGACTTTCCTCTACTTTACAATATAAACACATCAGGTTTAATCTTTTCTCTATTATAGGATTTCGGCAAGCTCTTCAAATATTATTATTTTTGGATCCATTGAGGATCAGCTGATGTGGTAAATATAACGCTTGTGTCCATCTTGAACTTGTATTTGTATTTGTAGTGAACACAGCTCAGATTCCATTGGATGCCGATTTGCCATTTTGCATATTTTGAAGTACTGTGAAATGATATCCTTACATTTATCATGTACAACTAGTAGTACTTACTATACTACATTCTGATTTAGCAGATGCTCAGATGATGTTAAGAGTGAATTTGGCTTTTAATAGGTGAATAAGGTCACATCAAGAAATGGAGTGGTGCAGACAACTTACATCAAAGTTTATCATAGCTTGTCAAAGTTTTGGAAAACTTTCTGAAGTTTAATGCACTGTGATATCTGCTGTTATCTCAGCGATAGTCCAGTCTTCCTTAAGCCTGTGTGCACTCAGCCGTTTGACAGCGGCGACGCTTCTGAATAAATTCCACTGAATATGACAGTAAGGGCCAATTTGGCCCAGGAGGAGCTTCATTGATTGGTGGCGTGGTTAAAAGGGGGCTATGGGTGTGTGTGTGTGTGTGTGTGTGTGTGTGTGTGGGGCTGGGTGGGGGCGGGGGGGGGGGGGGGGGTGCTTTCCACATCCACACAAACAGAGGAAATGGTATGTGCTCACCTGATGAGCGTCCAGATCGATGATGGTCGCCTTGGAAACGCCCTCCACTCTCCCAAACAGGAACTGAGACGTGAAGAAGACGCTGTTTAGATTCTGTCCCCCAAAGAATTCCAAAAATAAAAAAAACTGGTCTATATGTACAGTACATATGCCGGTCTAAAAATACATATTCTCTTCTAGAAACCCACATTTAAGGGCTGTGGCGTGATTTTTTTTTTTGCCAGCATCATAAACACCTTGAGAAGCTCAAACAGTAATTTGGGAATAAATGTCGTCTTCAGGATGTAATGGCTCATACATAATGGCGCCACCAGAGTTTAGATTGGTTCCCTATTAGCCTCACTTTCACAAAACGATTCTGTTTTTCGCCACCGGCCTCAATTTACAAATCAAACTAAGTGCATCTGTCAGGAAAGTCTCTCACAATGCGGAGTGGTACAAAAAAAAAACTTTTTCAAAGTTTTTCTTTTTTTCCTTTAGCTTTTATATGAATGAATTATATTTATATTAAGTAATTATAGTTCTCATAAACTACAAATCCAGATCATGACCGTAATTTACACTGTACATACTGTACATCTCATTTGTTCTACACAAAACCAAAATATAAACACCCCCCCTCTGATAACTTCACCTATAAACAAATTTACATTTTAATATATATATAATCTGCTGTTCCTTCATTTATTTGTGTATAAAACCTGTTTATCTGTAAATAAAAAATATTTATTTGCACTTCTGTTTAGACTGCATCGGATTTGTACCTGCACTCTGCAAAATAACAATAACGTTTATTCTAATCTCCTTTTTAAAATGTGTTAAAACAACATTCCATACCCAACATGCAACACAGCTCTACCTTGATGGCCAGCGTGATGTCGGCGTAGGCACAGAAGCCTCCACCCCGGTCACCGGAGCAGTGGTGGAAGCCTCCTCCTGGGAAATGGAAAAAAATCACAGCGTCAGACTCAGGGTCATGAAACACTGCACATCTGAGAGACTCTGATATTTTAAAATGAATGAATGATTGAATATCTAAATAAATTATATATAATATATATATATATATATGGCTTTTGTGTTGACTCCAGAAACTTCTGCTTTTTGTGCTGATGGAGAGAAACACTGAGATTTTTATTTTTAATTAGGATGATAGCTGCTCATTGGGGTTAAGAGTTATGGTCCCCTCTGCCCTGCCACGCTCATGTTCATTTAACTATAGAGTCGACTAGAATGTTAATAAAGGCCAGTAAGGTGCGGAGAGAAATATGATTGGCATTTACAGCCTTGCGTCCAAAAATAGTCCCTCATAAAAGCAGGTGTTGAAACACACAATATGCAGATTTCGCCCAAATGAATCAACAGGAAGTGTCTGAGCGAGCAACATTTATTTCTTTTTTCTTTTTTTTGCTCGACAAAACTGACTTACCTACATTTATGGCCCATCCTCGGTCAATGGCCAATTTTCCTGCCTGTGGAGAAACAAAAAAACAATAACATAGTTCAGCTTTGAATGGCAACATATGGAAATATATGAATTTCTGAGGAATAGAAAATGTTAATTTATAAAAGAAAATGCGCCACCAAATGCAGCCACAATCAAGGAGGGGTTCATTTCTGAGACTATAAAATAGATTCATGATTATTAAAAATACATATATATTCTTTTGTGAAATGAAAAACATGTCCCCAGGCAATGACTGCAAAGGTTTCACCTAACTGAGTTGGATAAAACAATTCAAATACCGTATGTTTATCAAAGGTTCCTGCTCTTTTTTCCAATTTGGAAACTAGACCTCCGGCTAAGAAAGGTAAATCCATAGCTTCTTCATTTACATAAACACAAAAAGGTATCATATAGAAAACACAATAACAAATCCCTTCTCTTGTTTTCCTCCTTTAAGAGGAGGAAAACGGTCTCCTCCTGCCGTCACCTCACACTCATTATTCCCAGTGTCCCTCTCACACGATGATCAATTGAATCCAGATTCCAGATGTGCATGGCTACGCATGAGGAAGCACTTATTTAGATCCTCTCGAAAACAAACCATCGAAAGGCTTCTCTCACACACTTCACTCTTGGAAATATATATACGGTTCCGACAGCCTCCCACCACTACATCCTCCGTTTCAGGGATTTAGGGGTGAAAATGCAATTAGATAGATTAGACTACTCCCTGAGACATATCAGCCACTAACCCACAAGGATTGTGTTTTTGTTTTTTTGTATTCTCTTTTTTTTATCCATTTGCATGCACAGTGGTCGATTGCTCAGGTCAAGACACATAAAAAAAAAGTTGGAGATATTCTCTGCCGTGTTTTCCTAGAAGAAGCCTGAGGGGAGGAGAAATGAGCGGCGGAGATTGTGTAGGAAAAAAAAAAAGACGGCAATCGAGTTGTGTGATGGATGAGTAATAACACACATTAGCATGTTTGCACACACACTCAACACTCCACTTTGTCTGCAGGAGGGGGGGGGGGGGAACAAGCACTCAGAGAAAGAGAGTAGCAATTGTTACCTCTAATTTCAGCCATCCATCCCATAATACGCGTCTTTTAGTGAAAACGTTGGGTGTCATATCGTTTGGAATGGCATTGAGTTTGGATTTAATCAAAACCACGCCACGTGGCTTCATTTGCATAAAACTGAGTTTGTGCACACGCTGCCGTACTTTGATTGCATTTGCTTCCCATTTGTGCGTTTTCTCCTTTTCGCATAACAAGACTTCGAGAGATGGGTCCCAGCTTTGTCCTCCATTAAATCCTGCATAAAGTGCCCAAAGAGGACAACGTAAATGAAAGACAATAAATTGTCAACACTTAGAGAAGGATTCTGAATAAACTAACATTAGGATTATGGCTGTTTACTAACCAATCTGACCACTATAGCATAATGTTCACATTTATTTCTCTAAGAATTGTTTGCCATGGATTCATTGTAGATTTGTTGGCTTGGTTATTATTCAAGGTTTTTCAAGTTTCTTTCTTTTTGATCAGCTTGATATTTATATTTCTTTTACCAGATGAAACCAAGATAAACATGTGCCAATATGATAGCATGGGCAGGTATGGCTGCGAAACTCGGATCACTGGTATTTATTGATTGATGTGACTGCTGATGGACGGAGAAGGATTCTGAGGTGTATATTTGCAGATTCTCTCCAAACGCTGCAGCGCACTCCACAACCCAAAATGAAATTTTCTATATTCAAGTCCATCAGCTGATTTTGACCCAATAACACGTATATATTTCTATTTTAATGACGATAAATCAGGGTCAAAATAATCACAAGCAACCAGCTTTCAGTCTGTGAAAAAAATAATCCCACTAGGCTTGACCATTGATTCTCAGACTGTCTGCTGCCAGATGAATGAATTATGTATGAAGACAAAAATATGCATTCAGATTCTATTCCTCAGATGTATAAAGCTGCATGCAGCCTCATGCATGTCTGATATCTCTCTGCTGAAATGGACTCAGGTGCAAAAACTTTATTCTAACTCCCACAATTATCTAAAAGTCGTTGTTGAATACCTGTACCGTTAGTATAAAGCTTTAAAATATCTATAAAGGAAGTTTTTAACATTTATAATGCTATGGGTTGATTTATGATCAGATAATATAAAAGTGGTCGAGATCCTGCTAGTTTACTATTATATTTCAATATTATTATATTATTTTATAATATTTAGCCAATATTACGCTCAAACAAGAGTCATAGTAAGTCAAAAATAAACTAATTGGGACTTTTAATATGCTATAAAAACGAAATATGAATTTGTGTTTTGTATTTAGGAGCATATAAGAGTACAGACAAGGATGTCTTCGATATTATTGCCTGTTTATGAAAAATGACAGCGGGGAGTTTAAAGATTATACTGAGATTATCTTTTATATTTAACACATTTTAAAACAGTGGCGTACTACAAAGAATCATCTATTTTTTTCCTCTGACATCACAGGGTGGACTGTTAGAATACGAAGAAAATAAATAAAGAGAGACAAATAAAATGGAACACCCACCATTATCGTCCCTCCAGTCTGCGTCCGCAAAGGTCTCAACACTTTTCGCTGCACCAGGAAATTAGGCAGAAACACGAGAGGTGGGATCTCTGTGATGGATGCCACCACCATGGACCACTACAGTGGGGGGGGTGGGGGACATAACTTAACATTAAACACCAAAAATATATAAATGTTCACTCATCACATATGAGGCAAAAAAAAAACCACAGATGAAGAATTCCAGTAAAATGAGAACATGATAGAATGACAGTTTAAAACCACATGTTGTTTTTTAAAATATTATGTATGACATTTTCACAAATAGCTTTCCCAGACCCACTTGGATCAAATATGACTACATACTAAAAAAGGACTCAGTGGACTCACAGAGGATCTCTATTCTTAACGGGTTTGACACGGCTGATGGCAATTAAGATTAATTCCCCTGAGGAGATAATCTGATGCATGAATGACCTTTAATCTGTTGAGGTAGCGTTTGGTGTGCACTACCAGCAGATCCTCCTCAGATGCTTCAACGGCTTCCACGATGTTCTCATCCGTCAGGAACTGCTCCTCTGAGACAAGAGAAAATAATGATCATGTATTTCATTTATCTATGGAAAACATGCGTAACAACAAAATGCAGTGCAAAACAAATGGAATATGGAAACGTGAGAAATATCAAATAAACTGCAATGAAACTGTGATTTTGAACTTCAGAAGGTGAAAATGTGCGAGATTATTTTTTCCAAGGCGCAGTTCCCAATCAGCAAATACTCACATTAAAAATGATTGCTGAAAGTATTTATTTACATTACATTTATTATTAATTATAATTATAATTATTATAATTATGATTTAAACAATGTGTAACCGCTGAATTGTAATTGGTTTAAAAGTTGAAAATTCTAGCCTCTGATTTTGACAGTGACAGAGGTCACAGTGACATCTGCTACAAAACATCCTCCATGTTAGTACTTAAAGAAAAGAAAAAAAATTATATCATCTTTTTTTTCTCCAATTATTACAAGGGCATTTTAGAAAAATCCAAGGTTTTCCTCCGTGAGCAGAAACTGCCTTGGTTACGTTTTTAGTCCATTCATTAGGCACTTAAAAAAAAAACTGAGATTTTGACAACTTCTTATAAAGCGGTGCCAGATAGGAAGTTCTTTTTCCCTTTTGGCCTTGAACACTGCACCTCATCTGCTGAACCCGCTCCGAGATTTCTTTTAATTATCTGCGTTGTGTTGCTTCTGCCTCTCCACTTCCACGACAAGACCTTTCCCACTCTTTGTTCTCCACCTCTCCGATGCCAGCTTGGAGGACTTGTCCTCCACCAACTGCCAATCCGTTTCTTTTTCTTTTTTTGTTTACCTTTTAAGAAGCGCACCACCTTCCCCCACTTCCCTGCATCAAAGGGGTGGAGCTTCTCCAGGCCCATGAAGGTGATGTTGTAGTCTGGGTGGTACACGATGGGCAGACGCGTTGGAAGGACGCTGGCGTACAACTCCGTGTGGTGAGAGCTGAAAAGAGATTTTGGGAAAAAAAAGGTGTGTGTGAATTGCAATGATTTCCCCAGTGGCACAATGACAACCAGTGTTCATGCTGTTTGTCTGTGCTGCTCACCAACCTTTGTTCTTCACTATCTGCTTTGTGAGACATTTTTTTTATTGCATCGCTGTTTTCGTCTGGAAACATAAAGAAAGAAAAAAAGAAAATCAAGTGAAATTCCCAAACGTAATAAAACTAGGGATGCATCAAAGCATCGTTCAAATATTGTTATCGAGCGATTATCCCCTTGACTAAAATCGGCCTGATCGGTAAATAATATAGAATTAGCCGATGTCAGAGGTTGATGTTTGGATTATGTTGAGTCAGAGGGTCGGACTTGGACAGTAATAGCAAAATACACAACGCTGAACTTAAGTGACTTCAAAACATTTTATCTTATTTTTTTTTAATAATTATAAAACATAATAATCATCATAGATGATGATAAAACACCTGAAAATGCATTAATCAAGGAATGTAGTGTGTAAACTTTACATGCATGTGGATAATAACAAAGAAGAGTCAAAGGGCTGTGTTGGCGCATGCGCAGTGACATGTACACGGACCATGGGGAAGAGACATAACTTCCGGGGACTGTAGTCGCTCTGAGTAGCCGTTTCACCTCGGTTCAGCCACCGGAGACAGAGACGGGACAGTTTGAGGACACGATGTCACGGAGACAGACAGTTAGACAGACAGACAGAGCGAGAGTCAAAGAGACAGAAAGAAACACAGAGAGAGAGAGAGAGAGAGAGACAGCCGCGGGGACTCACCTGCTGCTGGAACAACCAGAGACAGCAGCCGCCTTGTCTCTGTCCTATCACGTGACTCTGTCCTCTTGTCCTGTAGCGTGTCTCTGTCCTCGTGTCCTGTCACGTGTCTCTGTCCTCTGTCCCTCCACCGCTCCGCTCTCTGCGTACGCAAAGCGCGCGCGAGCAGGATTCACAGTCCGCGCTGCTTCCCCTTCTGGCGTAAAGGCAACCCGGTCTGACGTAAGACCCGGGAGGGAGCCATTCCTGGCCAGGTCCGGTCCTGACCAGGGACTGATCCCCACCCACTCTGAATGTTGTCCTGGATTTTTATTATTAATTAATTAATAATAATAAATAATTACTAATAATAAATAATTACTAATAATAAATCAATAATAATAATAATAACAATAATTACTAATAATAACAAATATTATTCATGATGATATTAACTATAATAATAATAATAATAATAATAACTGTTATTATTATTATTACTATTATTATTATTATTATGAATATTATATATATATAATAAAGGGACCTCATATAAAGCCAATACAATAAATATAATTATTAGCTGTATTATTATTATAAATAAAATCAGTGCACATGTACAAATAAAGATGTTTTCATCTTAGATATATCAGTGAAAGAAGCACCATGCCTCTTCAGGGTTTGAGGGGGTTTGATGCTCAAATCTTGCATGACAATTAAACATTTATTCTGAGGCCAGCGTGGCTCTAAATTCATCTCGTTTAACCAGGACATCTCTAAACCCGCAGAGACAAAACCACAGAGACATCTGAGACGTGTCTCAGATGTACTACTCAGTATTTATTATCCACTCTGCAGCCAACCTACAAAATAAATACAGTTTTTACATTATTGATTTCCTGTTGATTTTCACCTCGCGCCAGTTGGAGTTTTTATTTATTTATTTTTGACACAGCAAAGTCAACGTCTGACATGAATTAGATGGTCTGCTCGGGGGCAATAAACACCCCACCGACAATATTGAGCATCCGTTACCATAGCAACTGTCAAAATATATATCTTTTTATGACAGCCGCTCATCCTCACTAATATGAGCAAGGAAGAAATATAATAAGAGATGCTGCAGCTGAGAGGCTGCGAGTATAAAAGAACCATCAGCCAAACTGCTGAAGTAATACTCACTGCTATGGTCTGATTTCATAAATCCTCATTCACTGTATTTTTTTTTCTGTTGTTGTGAGTCTGTGATGAGTCCATATGGACAAACTCATTTCTCAGAGATACAAACACACTCTTTTCCATCTGCAGCTAAAGCCAGAAGGAAAAATGGTCTCACCCATGGATTGAAAACTTTTTTTTTTTACCCCCCGGGATAAGATGGATTACAGCGAGATGGGATATTTTAAATGACCCCAGAAAGGATTCAGCTCTGCTGTATTAAAGTTTTGATCTGGGATATTGCGTCTTAGTGTGATGAAGGTCATTTCGGATAATAATTAAATTGCCAAAAAAAAAGAAAATCTGATTAAGTGTATTTGGACTAAAGAGAAACAATATTCAGATTTAGAGTTTATAATATGTAAGTCTTTACAATAAAATAACCCCCGGGAGAAATATCATCAATACATTCTATTTAGTTCATGGCACTGATTTATGTAATGTCATGTTTATGTACGTGTATGTAATTTGAATCTCATCAGTAGCCACCATCTAAACAAGACTAGACAACAACCTGTTGTTGGGTGCACATCATGTGACCACAACCCTTTCATCCAGAGACTTTATTCACATTTTATTCATTTAATCAAATCTGCAATAATACAGTTAAAAAATGCTCCTTAGTGCAAACTCTCCTTTTCAAGGACATTTAAAGCTCTGCCAAACTTGTAATTAAAACGCCCATTCAAAAGGCAAATAATTATACGATTGGGATTTATTCCATTTAATCGGGCTGTAAATCCCTCGGCCGTTCTCACGGCGATACAACAACAGGTGTGTGATATCACACCATTTTCCTCTTCTTTAATTTAACATGCATTTTTTCCCCTTTGTTTTTCATTCTCTCTGGAGCTTTCTTTGTTTCGGTGAAAAAAATGGGGTTTAACGTGGAATTAATGACACGAGCCAGGGTTAGTTCAAGGGAGGCTGATGCCGTGTGAAATTATTTTATAGGGATATTTCCAATATGCAATATCATTTGGTATTATAACAGTCTTCAGGTCCAGGGACAGCAAGAAAGTGGAAATCCCAGTTCACACAAACACACACACACACACACCCACACGCAGCCCATCTGCTGGGGCTGATGTCAACATCATCTGATGTCCACAGCCAGGCAGTGATCTCAATGAATCGTCTGTGGTGGTGAGCCAGGCCTCTGTCTGGGTTTCCTCACGTTGCCAAACACGACCTCATACGTCGCGCTGATCACGTACAGGAGAAATAAACCCAGAATTAAAAAAAATGTAGGCGGCATGTCAATCACTCCGTAAATATTCAGTGTAACCAATAAACTCTTAGTTCTTAGCGTATAGATGAGGGGTATGACCATTTCATTATTATAAAACATTATTATCATTATTTTCTTTAAGGGTATTTTTTTGTGTGAGTTTTCCATCAGTGTCATAAAAAAAAAAGCTGATTTTGAATTTCAATTTGATTTTATAATTTGATTTTTTTTTCTCAACTCCTGGTGCTGTTGTGCGTGACATATTGTCAGTGTGCAGGAGTTGGGAGGCGCGTCTCCTCCTGTGGGAGCCGTGGCCACCCCGCTCAGAGCACCGTGCTCCTGACAGGGAACCACGGACCACAGCTTGGACATCAATGGGCTGTCACAGTGTGTGTCTTATCCACACACACATCTGACAGCTGCACCCACACTCTCAACACAACACAACACAACCCTCACACTCCTCAGGAGGAGTGAGTGGAATCTGAGGAGAGTAGAAGGAGATAGCACTCTGTGGCCTTAACCTTTAGAAAGTGAAACACGCAGCAGAAATAGTGAATATTTCGCTTTTTGTTCATCTCTGCCAAAGAGAATTGAACACAATTGTCATTAATAATATTTCTTTTGCATGTTTCAAATTTAAGAAAAAGTGATGATATTACTTTTATTGTAATACTGGTTTGTTAAGAACTTGACGTGTGGCACATTTAATCCTGTACTGAAAGTGAAATGCAGCTCTGTAGAAAATATACTGTTTCCAGAATATTTGTGATATTTAATATTCCAAAATGGGGGAGGACCATAGTGGTATTTCTGCAAATCATCGGTCTGTGGCTCATATGCTGCCATGAGGTAAACGAATCCTGCTCTCTATTGTGTGTCTGTGACTTGTTTGATCTGAGCAGGATCAGGGAGGATTGGTGCGGAGGTTTTTCTATCTGCGCGGAGACCTCCTCCTCGGCGTGACATAAAGCTGAGGGACATTTGTGGAAGAAGAAGAAGAAAATCGATCTCACAAACAATAATCAACCCGCGAGGAAGATCTCCACAGCTGCGAGCTGTTGTGGAAAATAATCCATAATGTTGCGCAGCTCCGCCGCTCCATTCATCACTCAATGACCATTTTGTGCAGAACCTTGCGGTGATTGATTGTGTTTACGTTGAGCCAGCTGTGTGAGTGATGAAACGAAATGCCAGTGGACCCTTCTCTGCACATATATATATATATATATAGAAATCTTGTTTTATAAAGAAAAAAATAGTTAATTATGGACATGTGGAACATGATTTTTTTTGTTCCCAAGAGCTAACTGTTGCACAGCTGGGCAGGTGATGATGAGAGGGACATGCAGAAAAAAGCCTGTTTTGAGTATTGTTGGGCTTTCTATTTCAAGCAAGTCACGCGTTATATGTCTTTAATTGGTTGAAATGTTGCTTAGCAACATGCAGAGTGGTTTACATTGGTAAGATGCATTTTAAAACAATATGTGGTAAAATAGAGGCCAGATGTTTGGTGCGGAAGACCAAATTCCCCACGTGGGAGTTTTTCGAAGCGTGTCACGATGTCCTCTACATTTGTGGGTCATTTAGATGAGCGGCACACACACACACACACACACACACACATCCACAGGTTTCACATATCCCAGCATGCACAGCGGTGCAACTGGAGGTCCAGGTGAGTTTTGTGGCCTCGTGAATAGACGCACGGTGAAAGAGGAGGAGACAATGGGATACTAATGGGCAGTTTAATGAATTCTTTCTGCTCGGTGACAGGAAGGAAAGTTTCTCATTTTCTTTTGTCCGCGTTTTAATTGCCGCACGTTGAGCGAGTCTAAGGTCTGTGTCGGTGTACGGAAGAAAAAAAGGAACCTGACTATTATCGTGGCAGGAAGACGTCAACAGGAAGTGAAGGGTGTCATTTGTTTAATCGGATTTTTTCTCATTTACATATTGATTTCTGGTCATTGTCTATGTCAGGTCCACATTTCTTTCAATTCGTTTCACAGCCTCATTTACTCATTGTCAGTTTAATTATTATCCAGTTTTATGTTGTAGTAGAGTCATCAATCTGGTGAGCAACCTATTTTTAATTTGCCATAAGATGAAAAAACAAATGAAATGTTATCAAAGAATCTTTCATAGTTTATTTTAGATTTTTTGGGATTATATTATTATTATAAATCAATATTTGCCGGGAAACGACAATGATGCAAAAGAAATCCTGAAAGTGAATAAAATATTAGAAATAATAATAATAATAATAATAATAATAATAATAATAATAATAATAACAACAACAACAACAACAACAACAACAACAACAACAACAACAACAATAATAATAATAATAATAATAATAATAATAATAATAATAATAATAATAATAATAATAATAATAATAATAATAATAATAATAATAATGATAATGATAATGATAATAATAATAATAATACAGAATAAATCTGAGTTAAACTTTTTATAAAAACTAAAATCCTCATTTCCATTTGTAGAACCCAAACGATGAGGCATAAAACGCGTCTTTACATCCATGGTCCTCCACGTTGACCTCTCACTCTGCACACACACGCGTCATGTATTTTTTTATTGTCTTTTCTATTTTTTTTCTTCTGTTTTGTTTATTTCAAAGCAAAGGTTGAACCGGGGGCCGTTTACCCGGAGTAAAAAGCCTCTTGTTCCAGTTTAATGACGACTGAGTGACCCTCCTTAATGCCATTAAATGCTGGAGGCACAGTGTGTGACCCCGTGCACCAATTATTCCAACACTCAGTGTATCCACACAACACTCTGGAGCCACACTTTACACCAGGAAGGCGTGTGTGTGGGTCATAAATCACAGCGCGGGGTCCTGGGGATCCGTAAATAATGGGACGCATCATAGAGAAGTGCTGCACAAGCAGCGTGAGGGTTTTGTTGTTTCGCACACGGTGCAGTTTAACACAACATCTTTTTTGTTTGTTCAGTCTGCATGTCATTTTTTTTAAATATTTACCGGTGTCACTATGTCTGTGTCAGCTTCGTGTGACGCTGTCATCCAACACCCAGCTAGACTTCTTTCTGTGAGACTGAACGTACTGAATAAATACAAAAAAAAAAAAAAAAAACACTAAATTGCCAGATCAGATGGAGGTAAACGAAAAATGGCTGACAAGGTGGAAATAGGTGGAGTACAAACAAGGATCAAAAACACACAAGAGACTCAGGAAGACAAATGGTGAAACAATGAAACAGAGGAAACACAGCGAGTGAATACTGAGGGACCAGGGGGAGGAGCCAATTACACACAGGTGGAACCCAGGTAATCAGGAAGGTGAGAAAAAGGACACAAAGACAGGAAGTGAACAATATCAAAACATGAAACATGACACCACCACCACCACCTTTTCAGATCATTGTCATTTTTTTACTGTATCCCTTTCTCGGCTCTGACATCTGACCTCTGACCTCGGCAGGAGCCCCCAGCCTCTCAGGCCTTTGACTAATACTTGTTTTTTTTTATTCAGGTTTGACAAAGGCAGACTAATGAACGGTCACCGAACGATTCTGAGGTGGAAAAACAGCATTTTTTTCCCCCCACCAATGAAATCAACACTAAAACTCTCACTGAGGAGAAAAAGCCCCGAGCTCGGCAATAAAATGCAATTAACGGAGATAAAATGGTCTTATAAATGAGAAAAGCTAAACCCATTCAAGCCAGGTAATAAAATGACATAATCACAAACTGACCCTTAAAAAAACAATGGAAGAAATGATACATACAACAACAACAACAACAACTCCACAACACTAGTTTAGGTCCGCTGGTAACGTTGTACGTTCGCCCCAATCACACCGTTTTTACGCTTTCACTCGCTTTTACTCAACAAACTAATGGACTACACTAAATCCAGCTCCCGACTCACATGAAAATGTGGATGGGACCCCTCAAGAGGTAGAAATGTGTGGGTTTTTTTTTTTTTTTTTTGGTTTTTAATGCCATCAAACCCGAGTCGACTGCACGCTGCTGCAGCCATTAGCTGTTTGCACAAATTGTGCGCTGTGGTTCAGTTCAACACCATTAAACAACACAACACTATTTGCAAATGCAGAGTGAGGCCGCGTGTTCCATGTTGAGACTCCAGTAATGAATTAAGCGGGCGTGTGTGTGTGTGTGTGTTTCTGTGTGTGTGTGGAAACTCTCATTTCTGCTCTTCTCCCAGAAGCTCGCTACCTTTATTGGATTACACCAAACTCTTATCGTGTCCTCTACACTAATTACTCCTCACCACCAACCCACAATCATCATCTCTACACTAATCCCTTCCTGGACACGCAATGAAAACTGTGTGTACTAATCTCCGGCTGCTCATTACGAGCTGCTCGGTGGTCCGTACTGGACACGGGGACCATTGGGTTTCATTGTGTGAGTCACTGCACAGCTGGGCCTAATGTTCCTCTCTCGGGTAGCTAAAAAAAAAAATACAACTTTCATTAGGAGCGCGCAGGAGTAAACAGACAAAATGAAACAACAACAAATCTCAGCGATTCACTGGAAGAAGGAAAAGCGACATCAAAATTTGTGCTCCCATTTCAGCACAGAGTCACACAAACACGAAGTCACAACGTGTCATTTATTTATTTATTTATTATTATTTCATCAGTGTCAGATATAGACACAGATGAAGTTGCAAATATTTTGATTTTAGAGTTAGAAGAGTTAAAAATATATTGGTTTATTATTATTATTTGGATTTTAGAATATTTCTTTCTTAAGCAGCACATCAGACTCACTATTCCATCTTTTACATCTATAAAGAAAAAAACTGCCACATTTTTAAACTTGGACAACAATATGTCTCATATATAGACTTCAATATGAGATTTTGTGCAGTTTGGCCATAAAAAGCTTTTCTCATTTATTATTTACTTTATTTTTCTATTAATTATAACACAAGTGGTTCAAACTACTCATATACTGTATATGGAGAAGCACTTTGAATGAGGAGGTGATTTAGATCTTACAGAGTGAATTCTACACGCTGACGGATCCCCATGTAAATGTTTCCGTGTTCTTTCTGTCATGCGGCTCTGATCCCAACATATTAAGCTAGTCTGTTATTTCGCATCACAAATCTCCCAAACACTTCTCCATCTTTAATCACCGTGGCCTTGGTAAAATGTTGAAAAAATAAAAAAACTCCAAGATCATTTCCTGCATTTCTCAGTGATTTAACTGTCAACCACAGAAATAACAGCAGCATATAAAGATGCATATAGAAAATAAAGGGTCTCTGCGTCCTCAGGGATTATTTCTCTCTTTTCTTTTTTTTTCTTTCTTTGGTTTGCTGACACAATGCGCGCATCTGAACAATGCTGTGTGATTTCTGCCTGTCAGCAGCGTATTTTAATCCTCCGCTCCTCCAGTGTGAAAAAAGAAATATAAAACATTTTTAACAATGACATTAATTTCCCCTAATTTCAAGAATATTGTATTTAAACTCATTTGTTTATTTAAAAAATTGGGATTCAGTCCAATTTCTTGCTTTTTTTTTCTTTTTATGTAGAATTACCAGTCACTGCTAACTGATCATGAATCATCTTCTGGTCATTTTTAATTTTTCCTCATCAACACATTTAAAGTTTTTTCCACTTTCATCCCCATAATTACGCACTCAGCATCCTCTTCTGATTCTGAAAAATATGATCTTTGAAGGACTCCACAAGGAGCGAGGCATTAAAGCTGCAGCTGGGTCCAAACCCCCGCGTTGCGCCTCTGGGGTGTTGTGTTTATGATCCTGAAGTGTCTCACTATCTGCAGAGGGATTTTGCTCTTGTTGTTGCTGCTGTCTACTTCCTCCACAGAGACTTAACAGCCCAACCTGACAGATGTTTTTTTTTTCTTGCACCTCCAGGCTCCGCTGAGAGCCTCCGGACCACCTGTGTCCCAGCCTGGTGGGAGACGCGGCACGTGTAACCGTGGTGACCACCGTCCACCAGGCAAAAATCCATCTCAGCCACGTCCTGCCCGCCTTGTCTCAACTTTATAATCCACAGAATATATGCTGGGGATGCAAAGGGTGGAGTCTGGTCTGGAAAGTGTGACTTTTGGACACCACCCGACCATTTGTTTTCAGCCATTTGTAGAAGAGCTTTGCTTAATTGCTCATTTATTATTATATATATATTTATTTTAACAACTGCATTTATTCATGCGAGTCCCAGCGCACATTAAAGTCCAATCACATCGCTGATTTTCTGTGTTGTTGCAAGCAATTAACACGATATGCGAGACACGCCTCTGTTCAAATTGCTAAAGGGCAAACTGGCGTGACAATTAGTGCTCAGACTGATTGCCATGCAAGTGGGCCTCTTCTTTTTGCTAATGTAGAATCTTGAAATAGTAATGCAGTAAATGTGTTCCTCTTGCACCCCCTATATATGACCCTATATTTATACCCTATATTTATCGGATTTAAAATATAGGGTCATATACGTATAAACATTTTTTTAATCAAATTACTGTATAGAGCCTTTGAATAGTGCATTATAAATCACATGTATTATTATTATTATTATTATTATTATTATTATTATTATTATTATTATTATTATTATTATTATTATTATTATTATTATTATTATTATTAT
>JAFBJU010010737.1:111425-142512 GCA_016785305.1 Colistium nudipinnis
ATTATTATTATTATTATTATTATTATTATTATTATTATTATCATTATTATTATCATTATTATTATTAGCCAAACCCATTACACCTTGATTGCAGTGAATTTCAGACTTCAGTCCATGCACCTGAATGAGTCCCATTACAGAGGAGCCATTCATCCACTGATGCTTATTGTGGGAGTAAACAAATCAGGACATTACAGAGGAGGAAGCATCAGCACGGTGAGCTGCTCTTTTTCCAACACAACATCCGCCCGGAAACCAAACAAATGGAAATGTTCAGCCAGCACCTTTGCATGTTGCGTTTTTCCATTTGGACTAGGACATTAGATATACGTCACGGAGAATGACGGGAGCTGAGCTGGATTAACCTGGTAGAAAAAGTGTCTTCTTCTCTCCATGTCTTTTATTTCTTCTTTTAAATGTTAGATTTTTATGGTCTCAGGGTCTCAGGGGCCAGTAATGAACAACATTAACCTGATTGGGATGTACCAGAGGAGTTTAAAATCACTGCTTTCTCCTTTTTCCCTCAGAAAATGTTGGTTTCGTATATCTGCATCGATGTATAATAATAATAATAATAATAATAATAATAATAATAATAATAATAATAATAATAATAATAATAATAATAATAATAATAATAATAATAATAATAATAATAATAATAATAATAATAATAATAATAATAATAATAATACACAACTAAATAAACAATAATAACATCTTGGAACATCAGTCAATAGATCTGGTCAGGTAAAAAAAATCCAAGAACGGACCAAAGTCACAAAACATATATATAGTGGCCTTATTTAGGACAGAATTTGCATAAATCTGGACTTTCATTTTTCAGCTGTTGGCGAATATAATTTTCCTACCTCCTTCCTTTTTTTCCTTTTGTGGAGCTCCTGAATGTGCAGCTAAAGACTGGAAACCACATCAAAGAGTGTGTGATGTATGATGTTGGTCTGGGGTGGCCGGTTGTGAATGACCTTTGGCCAATTTCCACCACAATAACCAGAGAGAATGTCGAATTTTCTGCTTCCACTCGTGGAAATGATCCTTTTCTGTAAAGCTAAAGCAGAAATGTGGCGGACGGAGATTTGATCAGTTATGCTCCACGCTGTGAACCTGGATGTCAAATTGGACGTGGCAGGTGTGCGTCCTCCTGCAGTGGCCTGGTATTTTTCAATCAGGTTGGGTTATGGACTGCAGGCTTTTTTTTGGCTCCTCAGATTGTGGGCGGAGCTTATTCGTCAAACGTATGCTTTCCCCTGCAGAGGTTGCTAGGTGGTTGCTGCCTCCTTATGCTGACAATGCCTGAGCGGTCCCTGTCTTTGTTGAAATCAGATACGTGAAGCTCGGAGGCTCAGCGTCACACAATCAATCCTCGCTCTGGGAATGAAAAAGAAAAAGAAAAAAAAGCCAGCACCCAGATAGTCCACGGAGGCGGAGCCGCGCTTATCTTCTGCCTTACAATAAAGAGAATTTGACAAATGCATCATGGGAGTAATATCTGTGATGATTGAGTGAGCCAGATCTGACAGAAGCTGTTTCGGCGTCACAGTGACGAATGAATGAACCACTCGCTTTGATTCACTTTAATGTTCTGCTGCAGGAAGAGGTGTACAAAACTGCAGAGTGCCATTTTTTTTTTTTTTTTGCCTGCCGAATTGAATTTGAATCACTTGAAAGTGTAAAACATTTATTTCTCGTTATGTGGGCAGGAGAAAGTTGGGCTTGTAAGCACCAGAGATTAACTCTGCGGATTGTGAAGCGTTTGGGAAAAATCATGCATCATCCATCACTTTGTAATAACATATTCTGTTCAACATATTTCTCTCTTTGCAGAGAGGATGGAGGATGCAAGATATTCAAAGCGCACGACTATTCGAAGACATGAACCAGGTACACATGCACAATGAAAGTCTTCTGGTAATCTGATCGCATCCGACGAGCCGCTTCATCACTTAGTGTCGTGTCTAATGACTGAATCCAAATGAAATCTTTTTTTTTTTAATTGCGCGATCCATTAGACGACAATTAAAAACTCTCACAGATGAAGCCGTAAAGAAAAACAAAAAAAAAAACACAAATGCTGAGACTGTAGAGAGTTCATATGCCACCAATCTTTTTGAGACAAAGAGATTATAATTCTGAGGGAAAACTTGAACCCCACAAGATGATATTATTCATGCATACCGTACCCAGCCTCTGTATGAGATTTTTTATTATTTTTTTTAATTATTATGATATTTTATTTGTTATTATTTGTACATGTGTCCCTGCATCATGGCAGACGCAGCCGGCCTCAGTCCTCCTCAGAGCTCGGGGGTTAACCGCACCAGGGTTCTGTTAAATAATAAATGGTTCTATACCATGCTCTCGGTGCATCAGAACACACAAGTTAATGTGGAGTGAAACCAGCGGCTTGTGAGAGAGCATGTTCCATATTTGAATTCGGTGTTATTCCCCTATGGCTTAATAATGGGTCATTTACTCTCCTGATATGGAGAAAAAAATGCAACCCTCTGTGTCACAGCTTTGTGTTCTTTGTCTGGGCCGAGGAGCATGTCCAGGAATCCTCCACACGTGTGCGATAAGTGTGTCTGCTCTCAGATCCGCGCCCATCTCTCCGAGAGGAATAAATCACAGCATCTCAGTAACAAGCTCCCAGACAGGATGCAGGAAACGCACAGACCTTTGTCAGGCGCACAATGGACGCACTGTGCTCTCCAGGCCTGGTATTATCCTTTGTATATCTAATGGTGAATAATGGTGGAGAGGGGGAAAAAAAATCTATATTCCAAACTTGTATCCAGCACATTGTCAACAAAAAAAAATTTGATCCTGCGTGACTAAATATCACCGCTGGAAAAATGAACTTTGGACTTGCCCCATGAAGTCAGAAAAATCAATCTGAGGGCATAAAAAAAAAAAATCTCCTGAAGGCCCATCAGGGGACATGAGGACAAAGTCCTCTCCCTGGCAGCGTGGACTTTGTTTTGTATATCATATATAGATATAAAAAAGAGGAAGTTTTGTCTCGCTCCTGAACACAGATGGAATCTCAACGTGCTCAGATTGAATCACGAGCTGTGAAGCTCCAGTGTGTTCACGGTTTATCAGCAAACACTTCAGCCTCTCCATCCTGTGGGCCCGGAGGAGACATATGGGATCTGGCATTACAGCTGTCTCTGTTGCTATGGTAACCTTTGATGCGTTGGCCTTTTGTGAGATGACACTGGCAGTTTCTGTCTGAGCGTCTTTTTTGACGTCCCTGGTTTTCTATGTGAAGTGGCACGAAGCTGCAAAAAAAAAAAGAAAAAAAAGAATGCAATTGCAATTTTAGCTGTGGCCGCAAAGAATCAGCTAAAATCAAAAGCAGGAATAAAATAGAATTAAAAAAAAAACACTCGCCTAAATAAAACTTGTGAAGAGGAGGGCGAGGAGGAGGAGTGATCCCTTTTTTGTAATTCACTTCTGTCTTCCTGGCTTTGAAGATTTTCCTCTTTTTTTTTCTGTGAGGAAAAGGATCAGAGAATCATTCCTGTGAATTATGCACATTACCATTCCCCACTTACTCCACTTCAGAAATGTGGTGCATTTTGCATCAAAGTGGCTGGCAGGTGATGATGGGGAAGATTTAGTGAGCTGCACGGTGTCTGTCTGTGGACAATGCATTCCATTTCTGAGCCTTATCATCCATTGTTTGAAATCTTCAGGAAACTGAGCTCGACAGTGTTTTTTTGTTTTTTCGAAGAGGTCCTGGGACCTGGACACGGTGCTCCAGCAGAGGGCCATCCAGTGTGAATAAGGTATTACATTTATTCTGTAGTTGCCATTTTTCCCCTTGTCGTCATGGCTTCACAATGACAAAAATAATATGCCATCAAAATCGACAAAAAAATGTTTTTTTTTTAACTTTTACTAGACACACTGAGAAGATCAGAATCCATCAAACATCCCTCCCAATAGAGTAGAAAAAAAAATCACAAAATATCTTCTTGTTCATTTTTTTATTCTACAGTTTTAGTTTATTCTGCGGTTCATCTTCGGCAACATTAGGAATGAGACAAATGACTCCATTAAATGTTTATTCACTTTGATTCTGAGGATTCAAAGGTAATTTGTGTTTCTCTGTGCCGCTGCGCAATGAGGAGCTGATGAATGACCATCATTAGCTCAACAGAGTGTTGTGTGTGTGTGTGTGTGACGCAGCATGATGCGAGGAACATCTAATCTGTAAAATATGCAGATTACAACATGAGGAACATGTCAAAATAACTCAGGCGCATTTCAAACAGAGGAGACAGCGTGGGGTGGGATTGGTGCCAGGGCCGGTGCAGATGCGACTTCACACTCTGTGATGTCTGAGCGTGGAGGAGCTGCTGTGATGAGATGAGATGCATTGTGGGACAGTGCGGATGAGGAGACGTGCGGAATGTCCCCCAGGGACCCGGAAACACCTCGAGCGTGTGTCTGAAAAGTTAGAGGCCACATCAAATCTGTCAGGAGGCTTCATTCCACTCTCTGTCATGATAAAACTTTATATTATTATTATTATTATTATTATTATTATTATTATTATTATTATTATTATACACTATATATATATATATATATATATATACAGTATATATATATATTTAAAGAGGAATATGACTAGTATGGTCTTTAAATGGAAACACAGCATCTGGACACCCACAGAGTGGTCCAACGAGTCCACGCTGGGCCAGAGGACGCAGCAGAGTTCAGAAGACTAATTACCCTCTGAAGGTCAAGTGTGAAGAGCATCAACACACAGAGAGAGAGAAAAAAAAATACAACGATGATGGTTGGTGGTGAAAAGAAGTGTCTAATAGGGACTATGGCTCTGATTTTGGTCTCTATAGCACTCTGTAGTCGCTGGTCATTTACAAAAAACTTAATCTTGACCATGTTTGTTTTTTATCTGCTGAATTTAAAGTATTTTGAATCCCATGTGTTCATTTAATAAAGTGAATTATTTTTATAAATCCATATTATTATTTTCCACCTCTGCTCATTGTGTCACACTAACATGTGTCCCTCTCATTGACTTTAATCCTATGCTGCTGAGAATGCATAAATAAACGAAAAAAAATGTATATGTATATATGTATATATATGTATATATGTATATATGTATATATGTATATATGTATATATATATATATATGTATAATCTTGTTTTGCTGCCTCCAAGTGGCCAAAAGTATCCGTGGTAACATCCACATCGAGTATAAACGGAACGTATCCATTCAGCAACATTCAGAATAAATCAGCATGTGGGAGCATTTAATAAATAGCAGGAGAACAACAACACGGGGATGTGTGGCTCGTGTCCGCCCATCTGAAAAACGTCATAATCACGGATTAGCGATTAGGAGTTTTTATTTATAACCCGTAAGAGAACGAGATTGTTTTTTTAAAATTTATAAATAAACTATACACAGTGATACCTGGGTGTAGTTTTATATTTATAGTGTATTTTTATTGATGTTGTTATTTGTGTTTGGCTGTGCAGGCAGTTTCCAGGCTGCCGGGGGGAGGAGGTGTCACTGGGCAAACACACACACACACACACGGCGGACACACGTCTTGTGTCACTGCGCAACACAACCCTCGACCTGTTGACTGTGTTTGGGTGGGTGCGTGTGTCCGTGTGTGGTGTGTAGCAGCCTCCAGACAGGAAGGAGTTAACCCCTCGAGCCTGTGCGCGCTGCGCGCCGGCCGGAGCCTCAGTTCGGCGGCGGAGCGACACCGGACAAGCACCGCGCAACACACCGGCCATGTCGGAGCCGCGGAGCGGGTGTGGACGTGTCTGCGCTCCGGGTCTCCACCACCACCACCACCACTGAGTGTGCGTTGGTTCCAGTGTGTGTGTGTGCTTTTGTGTGTGTCTTTGTGTGTGTGTGTGTGAGAGAGAGAGAGGCTGAGGGGGTCCCTCCCCGCCTCGGCTCGGGTGGATTTTCAGCCTTCATGGACGCGTCGGCGCAGCGCGGCTTTTACGACATGGAGAACCCGGCGGAGAACCCCAGCAAGGCGGTGGAGTACCTGCAGGAGCTGAACCGGATCATCGAGACGCAGCAGGGGCTGCTGGAGAAGCAGAGGCTCCGCATCGAGGAGCTGGAGCTCCAGGTGACGGAGCTGTGCGCCGAGAACGGCTGCCTGAAGGAGCAGCACCAGCGGCACCTGGCCGCCTGCAGGCTCTCCAGCCTGGGCTCCATCACCGAGAAGTAAGTGCGCCAAAGTTCACGCTCCACGGTTCCACTCATTTCTCCTTTTTCATTTGTATTTTGTTTCCATTAACGATCCGTGCGATGTCCTGGATTTTAAGAGACACGCGCTTTACGCGCGCGTTGCGTAATTTGGATTCGCGTTGCCACTCTGCAGATTACACCCTGGATGAGGAGCTTAATCCGTAGCACAGCTCCGTGCTAAAAGTGTGTAGCCCCTGAGTGGGAGTGTGTCCATTAAACACGACAGGCGTGGGAATGGTGTGTGATGCTTGTGGTGGTGCAAGTTTACGCGTGTTTTTGCTGTGGATTTTCTTCTTCTTCTCCCACTGGCTGGTTTTGTGACGTGATTAAAGCAGAGCTGATGCTATCAGGGAGGATTTAATCCACACTGGCCACACGTTCAGTCTCGTGTGGACTGAGGAGGAAGTCATTGTGTAGATTGTGTGTTCGGTTTGTACCACCACATTGCTCTCCGTGTTTTTTTTCCCCCCTCCACTCACCACAGCTCATGGATTCATCTGAACATCTGTGCAATAATACACCTTATTATTCTGTGTGTGCTTTTTTTCCCTTCATATCAGGATATGATCCATGCGGAACACTCTCTGGCTCATCTTCTGGATGAGAAGGTTGGCTGCGGTTCTCTGGTTTATGCCAGTTGTATCTCGTTTTGGGTTTAGACTGATGGTCAAATGACATTTTTAGGCGTTAGGCACCCATCCTAATAAATGGATACATATTCATATTTAGCCCGTTTTCAGGACCAATTATCAGGATCCTGGTCACCACCGTGTGACACTTCATGCCTGTGCACAGCAGGAAGTGTGTTTAATGGTGTTGGAAACGTAGACTTGCTGGATGGTTGGATTAAAAAAATAATCGGACTGGGGAAAAAAAAGGTCTTTTCCAAGAGAGTCCATACAAACCGTGCCAAATCAAAGATGGCAGCCACCCCGTGAAGAAGAGATCATCTCACATTGTTTCCATTGATTTTAACGGGGAACAAAAACTCTCGGCTGGAGGAAATCCGTTTTTTTCCGAGGTTGTGGGTCAAATGACAAATAATCTGGGATTCTGGGAGTGATTGGATTTAAGGATTATTTTTCACGTCATCTGTTGATGGTTGCTTTTAATACTATCGTGAAGAAAGGATTCCCGTAGACATTTCCGGGCCAGTTCCATTTTTTGATGATATAAAACAGTTGGGCATTACAATTAACGCTAAATGGTTGGTTTATTCATTTTCTGCCAATCAGCTGTCACAGCTCCAGCTTTGATAGACAGCTGAGAAATCCGATCCTGTCGGCTGTAGTTTTTGATTTAGCCAGAGTTATATTTCCATCCTGTTGTCACCACCGACACAGGTGCGTTGTGTCTCAGTACCTGACAGTGATGGGTCCATAGATGGACGTCCTCTCTCTCTCTCTCTCTCTCTCTCTCTAATCCTTGCAGAAATGTATTTTTGATCCTTTATCTCAGGGGATTCAATTTTAATGGACTTTGCACCTCCATGCGATCCCGTTCATTTTTAGTTGTCGTCCGGTTATTTGTATTGTAATTTGTGATTTGTCTAAATGCGGCAAAAAAAACCCACATTTTTGGAACACACGCGCTAACTGGAAAAAGTCTGGAAACACACTGAGTAAAAAAAAAAAAACCCAAAAAACCCACTCGCTGCAATTTGTAATACAGACCCTCTGTTTAGCGGAGATTACCCTGATGACATCACTGTGACATCACGCAGGTTACTGCTCTCACAGGCTCGGCAATAATTATTAACCTGAGCGATCATCAGTGGAGTCACCTTTAGAAAAAGTCAGATGAAGTTATTGATTTTCAATATTGTCAGATATGTTTTTATAAATCTGTATATATCATCCAACTGCATATGCAGCTGTTTTTTTATTTGTGTCAGGTGTGTGTAGAGACCCAGCTCGGCCTGGTTGGGACGTCCCGTCTGAGACACTTTTGTTCTCAGTGTGAGACGAGTGGATGATCTGTTCTTTATTTGGCTGGTTATGCTTCAACTATCGGAATGGGAAAAGATTCCTTGAAGCATTTTGGTTTTCAAATGTTATTTCTTTTTCATTTATTTATAATAATTATTATTTTTGTTATTCATCCACGTGAGGACACGCTTCCTCTGTGATATAACTCACATAAGAGAAATTTTGTCACGGTGACAGATTCTGGCAAAGTGAAAAGTTTCCTCCTGCGGCCTGTTAATGGAGCCGGTGAATAAATTACTGTCATCAACAAAGCCATAAAACATCAGCAGACAGAACAGCGCACACATGTGCACACGTGTTTTCATATAAAAAAAAAAAAAAGTAGTTGTCTCATTTATTGGAGGGGGAGAGTTTGAATAATAATAATAATAATAATAATAATAATAATAATAATAATAATAATAATAGTAATACTTTTAATAATAATAATAATAATAATAATAATAATAATAATAATAATAATAATAATAATAATAATGTATTATTATTATTAGTATTATTATTATTATTATTATTATTATTATTATAAACGGTATTAATGGAACGATTATTAAACCAAAAACCCCTGAAAACATGTTATAAAAATAGATAAATGTATGTTTTTCAACATTTTTTGGGAGAGATGCTCCTCTGACTTTGAGTTCTGGTCTCATCGGGTCGTCGTGTTTACACGCTGGTGTTGTACATCAACGTTGCTGGAGGCCACATGAGAATGGGTCGTGTCTCCGCGAGTGAGCCTGGTCACTGTGAGACTCAGAGGGGGAAAAAAAAAATCTTCTGTTTGTGATTTAAAGCCCCAGCGTGGAGCCTGAAGGCCTGAGGCCAGCTCCGCACGCAAGCTTTCTGAATTCACAAGATGAAAAGAATAAATAAAGTAAAAAATAAAAAAAAGACGTTTCTGGGAATGAAATATTCATGAGGAGCGGTAAAAGGGAAAAGAGATGTGCCACTTTGTGCGAGTGTGGCGTCTGTTTGTACTCTTTGACAAAGTAACAAACATCCTGTACACGACTGCGTTGTGTTTTTTTCCCCCTGGTTGTGAAGTTTTTTTCTGCAGGTAAACTGAAACAAATCGCACAACACAAGATGCCAAAAATGTATTGCGTCGTATGGACAATGTGAGAATTGAATGTATGGCCAAATCCAAAGTTGAAAAAGAAATAATAAATAAAATAACTAAAAGCTGAACAACACATTCTGGTACATGCACCTTTTTATCAATGTTTTTATTATAATCTTTTTCTGCCTTTTCTTGTGAGATTGCTTTGATTTCCCCCCCGGTGGGAGATCATGATGTGAGACGGAAAACTTAATTAATCTTCAAATTAACAGCTTTTTTCCCCCCCCCCACTCATAATGGCTCCAGTGTCGCTTTTAATACCAATCTGATACGATTCACTACAAAAAAACATTTTCTTTGTAATGACCGAAACAGCTGGATGCATGGTATGTGGAGTTAGTCATTTATGGTATCTGGTGAATTATATACACACACACACACACACACACACACACACATTACAATCACTGTAAATGTATATATTACTAATGTTGGTGCAGCTAAATGTAATTGTGTGCACATAGATCCGCGAGTGTCTTTGTTTTGGCCTCATAACATTTTTTTTTACAATCACAATATATCAACATAATAATACAAAATAAAGTGCCAGTAAAGACATTTTAGTAATCTAATAATGTGCAATGAAGTGTTTCTTAAACACAAATAAGTAACATTGTTGTAGATGATAAAAGTCGATTTATTAAAAAAAAATAATAATAATAATAAAATTAAAGGCAACAGTACGCTCATTTAACCATAAATGAAACTTACTGAAAATGAAAATGTGGATTGATTCCTCACAGGTTCATTTGTAGTTTGCTGACAATCATTTTTTTCCCACCACGCAGAGAAACATTCGTCAAACTCGTGTGTCAGGCACGCTTTTCATCATATAAAAAAAAAAAGGAAGTGCATAAAAAAAAGCCAATAAATAGCCACACTTCCTGCAGCTGATCACTCCCTGTAATATATGAGTGTGTATTTGCCTGGAGTCAGCAGTTGTGCGTTTGATGGTGTGTGTGTGTGTGTTGTGGCTGAGGTTGGTTGAGGACACAGCGGAGTGAGTTGCTGTGATTGGAGCCGCACATGCATGCATTGATTTTAAAATATATGTGACATTTTGGAAACGCTGGCATGAAACGGCCCTGTGGTTGAATTCATAAAAAAATAAAAAAAATAATGAACTTCTTCCGTTCCCATCCATATTAATGTATAAACCATAAGTTTTGACCTTTTCCCTTTCAATGTTAAAAAAAAAACCTGATTCCTCCGAGAGTGGAACTCGGCTTCTGTGCTCAGTGGCGATCATCAATACATTTGTGGCAGAGCTTTTGTTCACTGGAGGGCATCGGCACAAATGATATTTTCACGTTTTTAGCTCCTGCCAGGAAACAAGATTAAAGCTCCTTGGAATGCATAGAATATAAAGACCCCGATTTTTGGTTTTACGTCTGGAATATGTATTACGTGCATGTTTGAGTCAGCAGGTTTTCTGATAGGCTTTTCGTAAGAGGTCCGAGATTGTATGTGGGATGTTATTTGAAAGTATTTGACATAGAAATAAAACAGAGGGATGATTTCTTGACATCCCTCCCATCACTGGGAGTTTTTTATTCAAATGTTTCTGCAGTTTTGCACAGAATAGAGCTGCGGCGACAACACCGTCTTCACCGTGGAAACATCTGCACATTGTTTCGTCAATAATCGAATCCAATCTAATGCTCAGTGTTTTCCAAAGGGGAGGGACTTCGGGGCTGCGAGGATGACCATTCAGAGGATTTTTGGGATAATTGGCTTTTAATTGGCTCCGAGTCATTTCAGAGTCACGTTTGGAATGCGGCCGCAGCCCCCAGACCAACGTTGCACCTGTAAAAGCCCATAATAGAAACCCCCGGGGTTTTACTTCTTTATAAATGCATTGCCTCCGTATGGCATGACACCGTGAACTGAAACAGGTATTTGCACCAGGTGAGCGCCGTCCATTTGAAGCCAGATGGTCATTTTTTGTATTATGGGATGTGTGACTGGAGGCCTTCTATCGCTGGGCTGCAGGTTCAGGATGTTTTCAGAGCCGCTGCTCCTCCCGGGGCTCATTGTTGAACAAGCTGGAATCGCCATTCTGGTCCGGCGCCGTGTGTCAGTTATCAGGGGCGAGGTGTGTGTGTGTGTGCGTGCGTGTGTGTGTGCGGGCGTGTGTGCGTGCTTGCGTGTGCTGTCTGTTATCGGTGGGATGGAAGTTAGAGGAGCCAGCTGGGATTCATCTGTTACGCTCATTAGCATATGTTAGGCAGATTATTTATTGGCACATGTTATGGTGGACACAATCAACACCAAATATTGAACAGTCAATTAAAGTCTGACATCAACTCACATTATCATCACATATCGTGGTTTCTGAGAATGATATATAATATTTGTCTATCTGTTAAAACCCACTCTTATAAAATATCACAAACTCACTTTTTTTTTTTTTTTTTTTAGTTTTACTGTAACTTTGGTAATAGAAGAATCCTCCTGAAACGCTCTGACCCAGGAGAGCTGTTATCTCGTGGAGCCACATGCTCTGATTTAAAGAGAAGTGGTAAAAAAAAGGGAGAAAACTTCAAAAATTCTTTGGGGCTTTTTTTTTTTTTTAAGTGAGGACTCGGTATATACGTGTAGGATTATTTTTTTTTAAAGTGACCCATTACCTGCTCATGAAAAAAACAAATTCTCTACCAACACTACACCCTTTTTCTATTCTGGACTCCAGTAACACGCTGATTTATCACTGCGCGCCACAGTGTTGTAATATATTATATGTGACATGATTGTAATAGACCTGGAACAGAACTTTTTTGTTATAGTGGAGTTGATTGATGGGAAACTGATTCATTCGTTAATTCGAGTTAGGTCATGATCAAAATTTTGGACGGGCCAAGTCTATTTTTCATTTTTTTTTTAATTACTAAAAAATCAGGGGCCAAAAAAAGACATGAACAAAATCATCCCGTCAAAACGCTGAACTCTGTAAGCGTTGTATTGCACGCCGGAGGAGATTGGAAAGTTGTTTTTTATTTAAATATATATACAGTATATATATATACACACAAACACACACACATTTATTTATTTTACAAAATTATTATTTATTATAATTATATATTTTATATTATATATTATTATATTTTATTTATATTTTTATATTTGTATGGCCTGGCAGCGACAGGAACTCTACATCTCACTTTTCGATGATGTTCAGTTTATAAACGGTTGGATCAGAGTCGGTGTGTGTCTGTGTGCGTGTGGGTCAAGCCGTGGTTTTTGTGCGTTTGCCTTCCTCCTCCTGTGGAGTTGCAAATGTGTCGGCGATGTCCTCGGGGGGAGTCGGTCACGGGTCTGTGAGGATCACTGATTAAAACCCCCGTGGCTCCCTGAGACGTTTCTGCAGGGCGAAGAGCCCTTTTTATATTTTAGTTTACATTTTTTCAAAGCGTTCCTCAGGGAATCGTATACGGGCCAATTCATTCTTAAGCAGCAGCATTCCTAAAGAAAAGGAGGAAAAGGAAAAGATGTACTTTATTGATCCCTCAAAAAATGCACGATGATTTATCACTGCATGCCACAGTGTTGTAATATATTATATGTGACATGATTGTAATAGACCTGGAACAGAACTTTTTTGTTATAGTTGAGTTGATTGATGGGAAACTGATTCATTCGTTAATTCGAGTTAGGTCATGATCAAAATTTTGGACGGGCCAAGTCTATTTTTCAATTTTTTTTTAATTACTAAAAAATCAGGGGCCAAAAAAAGACATGAACAAAATCATCCTGTCAAAACGCTGAACTCTGTAACGTTGTATTGCACGCCGGAGGAGATTGGAAAGTTGTTTTTTATTTAAATATATATACAGTATATATATATACACACAAACACACACACATTTATTGATTTTACAAAATTATTATTTATTATAATTATATATTTTATATTATATATTATTATATTTTATTTATATTTTTATATTTGTATGGCCTGGCAGCGACAGGAACTCTACATCTCACTTTTCGATGATGTTCAGTTTATAAACGGTTGGATCAGAGTCGGTGTGTGTCTGTGTGCGTGTGGGTCAAGCCGTGGTTTTTGTGCGTTTGCCTTCCTCCTCCTGTGGAGTTGCAAATGTGTCGGCGATGTCCTCGGGGGGAGTCGGTCACGGGTCTGTGAGGATCACTGATTAAAACCCCCGTGGCTCCCTGAGACGTTTCTGCAGGGCGAAGAGCCCTTTTTATATTTTAGTTTACATTTTTTCAAAGCGTTCCTCAGGGAATCGTATACGGGCCAATTCATTCTTAAGCAGCAGCATTCCTAAAGAAAAGGAGGAAAAGGAAAAGATGTACTTTATTGATCCCTCAAAAAATGAATACATGTTAATACATGGCATGCCTTTTTATGTTATTTTTATATACATGATAATTCTATATTTACATTCATACAATACATTTAAATTGTACATATATAAAAAGTAGAAAAAGCTTATTTGGTAATGCGACTACCGTTACCGTGACGCAGCGTAAATATCATTTGAAGACGTGTATTTGTAGTTGCTTATCTTAGAGATGAATATACAAACATATATGTATGAATATTTTTTGTATCAAGCAGAATCCTGTCGTAGCTTTAAAATCCCGTTGTTGAGGGGCAGTGATGCACGCTCCACTGTTACTCTGCTAAAACCAATTACCAGAGGCTGAGCGTCACCCAGGCGTTTCCGTCCCTGAGCGTGAGCCACTACATCCATTATCAGCTGTTTGTGAGGTTCAGTGATGGTCCAAATCTTTCCTGCAAACTCATTATGTGTGAAGTGAAGAGGAACTGAAACTCTCTCTCTCTCTCTGCAAGTCCAAGGACTGGGATATGGATTATTAAGATCCCACACTGCCTCTTCACAACCTGAGAACCATCAGAAATAGATCAAGCTCGGTCTATTTATTTATCTATTTATTTCCCACAAAGTCCCCAAAAACCTCGCAAAGGAGCATTTATGGCCGTTTCCTGAAAAAAAAACAAAAACGAAGCGGTCGTTTTCATCCTGACTCATGAAGAAGCTATAATTGGCCTCTTCCAAAAAACAAACGATGATGAAAAGCTTTATGATTATTATTCCAATGAAAAAAAAAAAAAAAAAAAAGCAAAAAAACATCTGCAGTTGGGACGTCACTTCCTCCGTCCCGTCTTTTTTACCAGCTGCACCTCCCTGAGAGTGGAATGCACTGATTTCTTTTTTTTCTCTCTCCGCCGAGCTCGTAAATGGGCTCCTCGCAATTTTTATCTGTGACGTTCTTTTTTTTTCTTCTTTTTTTATGTATTTTGCTATATTGCTGTGACTCATGCCCTCTTTGCTGTTCAATTAAATCTCAGTAATGAAAAGCTGCGGTTTAATATCTGTACCTATAATAGAGCCACTTTACTGCGTGATGATCCATACCTCCGTGGAGATGATGTATATTCAGAGGAGGAGCTGTGTGTCCTTTCAGCATTCAGAGAAGCTGTATGTGAGAAACAAGCTGCAGGAGGGATTTTTTTCCCTTTTAATTCCATAAAATAGAGTTTTTTGTCCATGAGATTTAGTAAAAATGCCTGAATGTCAGGTGTGAAACTCCGTTAAACCACAGCATTTGATTTTGGACCTGAATATCTGCCTCTATCCTCCTCCGCCATTCCACCGACCCCGATCGATGACCTCTGACCCTCCCCCCACTCCCCCACCAATCAATGCTGTGATTGGTTTCTCTCTGGTGTTCACAGGAAGCTGATAATGGCGCTTGGCTGATGTTGATTCAGCCTCTTGTTCGAGGTCCTCGTCATTTCTCTGGTTTTCCCCTCCCTGCTGTGGATCTGGACACTTTCGGTTTTTATTTTTTTGAAGGGTTTGTGGTGAGCGCTGACTCTCGGGGACTCACTCTAATCGCCATATTGATTGTCAAATAACTTATTACATAGTCAAATATATCAGTGTATAATAATCCATAAGTAATCTGGCCTGAGTGATGTTTTGAGTGAAAAAGTCCATATAATAATTAAATAACTGTTTTTTGTTTTGTTTTTTCTACTGACCAATGTACTGCTGTATAAATGTGAGAAGAGCCAGATGCTCAGACTTTGTGTGCAAAAAAAAAAAAATCTATTCATACCAGCTGAGTTATTTTTTTTTCTTCTTTTAAACAAGGGAGTGGCTTTGAGGCTCTGGCTTGACTTGGTGTGAGATTTGTTTTACAGCGTGAGAGAGAGTGAGACACTGATATATAAAAAAAAAAAAAATCAATTTAAGATACATTAACCCATAGGTTGAATAACTGGTCTAAATTTCCCATCATTCTCAGTAAATATGTCTTCTGTTAATGTCAAAGTGGCCGCTCAGACTCCACCGGACGTCCTGAATCAGGGGAGTAACAATTTGTTTGATTAAAATAATGGTAAATAAATAAATATTCAAAACAATGACGATGATGATGAGATGGAAGATTCCGCAAATTTCAACTTTAACAAAATCCAGCTGAAGGAACAGGGTGAAGGAGGAGGAGGAGGAGGAGGAGTACGGATTTCTGATGAGAGACAGAAGCCGTGATTTATTGTTCCGTCTATCACAAGTCCGTGCAAAAATGTGTTTCTCTGAGGCAGATTCAACCTTGGCCTTTAGTGTGCTTCATCTTTTTCAGCAAATTCCATCTTCCAAGCTCAAACTAAGTCAGAGGTGTGCGCTCTAAAATAATTGAATTGAATTTTTAAACCTGCTTCGGACTCTGAGAAACAAACGTTTTTTTTTTTTTTTTAATCAAAATTCAAATCCTCAGAGCTGAGGTTATACAATGAGGACGCTTAGTGGGTTTAACATGGATCCGCCGATGTGCCTGCGCGTGTGTGTGTGTGTGTGTGTAATTAATACCGTCATTCAGAATAATTTATAATCCCAACAGCGTTTAGGATTGTAAATGATCTCAGAATGTGTGGCGGAGGTTTGTGCGGCAGAATAAAATCTCATCTCTGAAGACATCCGCGTTTCTATTTGCTTTTATGACTGAGCCAATCCTCGGATTATTATGTCCCAGACTGAGGAACAGGAAATGAAAAGCTCACGGAGGAAGGCTTCCTGTGTTCCTTGACGTCAGGATGCACAGGCGTGTTACGCACACGCTCAGCCCCTCTCCGCTCACATCTGGAGGCAGATGTGCGGCCGCCTGATTTAATCCGGCAAGTTCCCACGCCACAGGCGGTCTGAGCTGAACCGGGGTGAACTCATAATCCCGGGACGCCGCTCTAGATTTAGGTATTTGTTGTCAGGGGGGAAGGAGATTAAAGCGGCACCTTCAGCCACTGTTACATAATCTGGGGTCTTTGATAGAAAGCCAAGGCCGGCTCTCAGATGACATTTTTAGACCTGCTCACTGTTGAGAATATTAAAAAGATTTTTTGGTCACATGCATAATAGAACCTATTAGTATACCAAAATAATTTAAATGCAATGTATAATCACAAAAATGTAGGAGAGATAATAATAAAATATCTTAATGTATATTATAAATAATCTTCGTTCAAACAGCACAACACTCGTAACGAGGCACGACGAAGATCGCCAAAAAATAAAACTGAAGTTGCCAGGCAGACTTTAGTGTCAATAATAATAAATGAATAGTTTTGCATAAAGTCACAGTCACATGAGAGAATGAATGGGAGACTGAAGAGGTCGTAATAATAATAATAAAAAAATAAAAAAGTCATGAAATACAGTCATAAAGAAACGGATGTTTAAAAACAAAGTGCGATGAAATGAGGAAAATAGAGAAAACTTGTGCAGGTCTTCCACCGACTGTTCAAATATTGAAACGCTACAGTCAGAAACGGAGATAAGAGCGAGAGCAGGTTTTTTTTATTTTTTTTTATTTGAGGTTGGTTTGGACGAAGATCAAACCCTGAAAAAATGAAAAATCGGCCTCCAGGACCATCCGCTTCTCACACATTTGAATCTTCAAGAGAAAAAAACTAAAAACAGGACAAAACGGAAATCGATCAATAAAATAAATGATTACCATCATCCTTCTTATCTTTTACAATATCTGGACCAATAAACGTTTACCATGTCATTCCGATCATTCAAATATGTGAGTGTGGGGCACCTGAGGCCACGGTGCTTTTTCCTCTGCCTCCACTGGCGTTGTGTCTTCGCGTGTGTGCGTGTGCATGACCGCAGCGGCTGTGATTGATAATGTGCCTCATTATTTGAGCCATTTCATCAGAGGTTTCCAGGGAAAAAGCTTCACGCTGCTCTGAGCATGGTGGAAGACCACATATAGAATACACAGACATTATATGTACTATTCCACAAATGGGGGTTAAGAAATGCAATTTTTTTTATTTATTAAGGAGTTGTACCGCAGATGGCGTTTGGCTCTGACTCCTGTTTGGTGAATATTGGAAGTCGGTCCAGGCAAATGGCGGTTTGGCAATTGTTGACTTTAAAATGCCATGAAATCATTGAGGAGAAGACAGGAAAACAGGACGCTGCCATTATCGAACATCAATCTCCAAAACACGATGCGATAAATGTCGACATTTAGCTTTGTCCGACGTGTAAATGACACCAAGGATACAGGAGGAATCGGAAGCTCGGTGGGTGAGGTCCAAGGAAGGTGGATGTTCTCGCCAAATAATAAAACTTTGAATATTGTAATATAAATAATAAAAGAAGACACAATCACATGTAAAGGAAAGAAAATGCAAATCTCTGTGAATGATTATTTATTTTAATATATATATATAATGTTTATTTATATTCAATAACCGCTTATTCCGACTTTTCTGGTTTGCCGGAATCCATGTCTCACAAGCTTCTCCTACGTCACGATTCTTTGTTAAATCCTCTTTCTATTGCACGTATTGACTTTTTTGGTACATTTCATCTATTTTATTCGTTTCCTGCTTTTTTTTTTTCCCCTCCACTTTTTCTGCCAAACCTGCAGAAAAACTGCCGGCATCCACTGAGGCTGGAGTCTCCCGGTCGCCCCGTTGATGGGTTCATCAATATTCTCATGTGCAAGTCTCATTGTTGCTCTCGCTCGGAGACAAACGCAACGTCGATAACTTTCCAGGATGAATCCGTTCATCTCAGAGCCGAGGGAGGGACAGAAAAACCCCAGGATGACTTTATTCTCCACGGATGGAGACTTTAAAGTGAATTCTCCAAAATAGTAAACAAAAAAAAATATATATATATATATAACAGGAAACAGCGCAGGAAGTGAGGTCACGGTGAGGAAGTGAGGTCAGAACTGCGGCGTGGCCCTGGAAGGAGGTCTGAATGACAGGAACACGGGAGGGGACGGAGATAACGCAACAGGAAGTGGCTGCTTTAAGTAAAAAAACCCGGCCTCAACTCTGACACCCCCCCCCCCCTACATGGGGCGAGAGAGAGAGAGAGAGAGGGTCTCCCACAGAAATGGGAATATATTTTATTGAACACTCCTCTGGTTTCTTTTGAACGTTCCAGGACACCTTCGCAATTTCCTCCAACATCCAGATCTGCTTTGGTGATTTTTTTTTTTGGAAATGTCTCCAGCTGTTATGAAACTATGCACAAAGAAAACTGCTTCTTCCTCTTAAATCTGCAGTTTCTGTTCCAGTGAATATTCTAGCCGAGAGTGAAATGAAGTGATTTTTTTCCCCCCTCAGGTTGTGGTCGTGCATGAGCTCTCCAGGACAAATCACAAACTTTATTTTTTAAATAGAGTAAATATCAGATATTAGATTTTCTTGAATCCTCTTCATCTTTGTCTTCTTCGGTGCAGCCGCCGGCTGACTTTTTAATATTCCGCTCTTATTCGCACACAGCCAAACCAGAGAAAGATTGATAATAACATTCCACAAAACAGGAAGTGGCTGATCATCGCTGTATCATCCACATATCAAAAGTTGACACAAGATGCAAAAAAAATAATAATAAATAAAGCTCCACACAATATTTTTTAATATATATATATTTTTTTTTTACTGTTTCTAGATTTGAATTTCAGATATTGTCTTCATTTGGCCTTCAGATCTTAGGGTTCTAAAGAATTTAAAACGCAACCTACACAAACGGAGATAAGGAATAATAATAACTGATTATTGATTATTGGCCCTCTCCATGGTGTTTGGTGACAGCTCGGATGAGGTCGTGTTTGTTTTGTTTTTAAAAAAAAAAAAAAAAAAAAAGCAGCCGCTCATGTCTGTGACAGACGTGTCTGAGGAAAATCAAGCAGCCTTCTTTGAAACTGGCTCCACTGAAGACCATGAGCATGTTTTTTTTCTCCCTCCACTCTCGCCATCTGCCTCTGGCAGGAAGTCAGACAGCTTCGTCTCCATCTGCCCCCCCCCCCCCCCCCCCCCCCCCCCCCCCCCCCCCCCCCGCCCCCCAACAGATCCACAGCCAGAGCCACTCTCAATGGAGCTCTCGTTTGTTTCTGCTAATTAGACTAATTCCTCCAAATGATTAATTGATGTGAAAGGGCTCCTTTTTGGTTTTTTAAAAGACTTTGTGTAAAACTTTTTTTTTGGGGTTCTTGGAGTGATGTATTGATTTGGATGGTTCCACGTGGTGATGTTCTATCACACAAATGTGATGTCCTACTACTCTCAGGGTTTTTTTTTTTTTGTCCAATTAGTTAATGGGACATTCCCAGACCAACAGGGAGGGTGTATTGACAAAAAAAGAAAAAACACTGAATGCGCAAATTCGCAATTAACTCTCATCGCATATTCTTCTCCGTATTCGAGTCTTAGACTTTTGGCACATGGAACATTTCTGTGGTGAATAATTGACGCGGAAAACGGGCATTTGCATGAAGAAAAAAAAAACTTTGTTTGTAACGTCACTGGACGCTTTTATTTATTTATATTTATATTAAGATTATTTCTATTTTTCAATTTTGTGTCATTTTTTTTTTACAAGGCCTATTTAAAATAGACTCGGAGGTTGATTGATGTCTCGCGCACGCTGGAGGATCTGCCGAGTGACGTTGATAGGTCTGATGCTGTCGGCCGTGGATCACATGAAGGATAGATTTAGTTCTCGGTTGTGATCCGTGTTCACATCTTTTTTTTTTTTTTACCCCCGTGGTCACAGATGTAATTAGGACTACTATCTGTGCAGTTGGCTGCCACATATTAAATACTCTCCCAGCGGCTGGGAGGCATTAAGTGTTCACACCTCACAATATGCTGCAGAAATCCCGCCATCGGCCTTTATTATGGCTCAGAAAATGTAAATGCTACGGACATTAATATTGTGCTATTAGGTGACTCGTCACCTCTTGGCGTTTTCGCGCCGCAGCCCCGCCTCGTCCCGGGGAACCTGCTGCTGCGGCTGCAGTTTAGTTTTTCATTTTCTTTTTTTTTTTTACTTTAAATAATATGTGATGTATTATATAAAATAAATCACTCGCCCCATTTTTAACATAAAATGGAATGTATTTAATCGCCAGTTGCACAACCGGATGTGTTGCCGATTGTGTCCCACTTTCCTACCTGGAAATTGTGTTTGTGTTCTCTTGACAGCTGGACAGGAGGGTGGAGCGTTGTGATTGTGCGGAGGACGCACACAGGGTTCGCAACATATGTCCTTTCTGTTCACAGTGATGTTTTTAGCCATGATAGTTTCATTGTTGCGGTGTGTGTGTGTGTGTGTGTGGGGGGGTGTATGTGTGTCCGTGTGTGTGTGTGTGTGCGGCTGTTCTTTACCTCCCAAAAAGCAAAACCATCAATGTCACTGTAATAACTTGGATTTAGATGATTAAGAGGTGACATCTTCTTTCCCACATCATCAGCTGTGCTACTGTTATATATACTGTATATATATATAATTACTCATAATGTGCATTTATATACAATTTAAGTCATATATATCTTTGAAACTTTGACATTTTAAAACATTCCAATAAGTTGAACTTTTAATATGTTTTTGGAATCTTTATGGTCAAAGGTTAAAAATAGCCCCCCCCCCCCACACACTTTACTAGCTTTATAATATCAGTGTGTATAGAATATGAGAATAAACACAGATTGAATTTCAGCTCTCAGCTCTTACTCAAACTGCTGAGGTCATATGCCAACAAAAAAAAACAAAAAAACAGATCAATGGAAACACAGTTAACATTAACTGCAGGCTGCTGCTTCCTGTTTCCATCAAAGCGTGCACACGCTCCATTGTTGGAGGATTTCAACCCTGTCAAAACTGGAACAATACCACATTTTTTTAAATGTTCCCTGTTCCTCCCTTCAGCCTTTCTGCTCCTGCGTCACCTGCGCTTTGATTTGAAAAACTTAGCATCTGTCAGATGATTTTTATCGGCGGCTATAAATAATTCCTCAAAGAGACGTGGGGGATGATAGTATCTACAAAAAAACAAAAACAAACCGGAGGGGTTCATTTTATATTCCGAGGCCAATTTTGTACATTACCCACAATGCTCCGGATCTGTCATCGTCCAACAGCTGTCACTGTTCTTTCATCATTTCAGTCATTTCATTTGAGATTCATTCCACCAGTCACTTTTGCAAGATGCACAAAAAGACCGATCAATTTTTTTGGTTTTGTGGTTAAGAATCTGGCCTGTCGGGTCCCTGTAGAATAAATGTTGTGAAGTAGACAGATATTTATTGTTGTCGTTTTAAGAGAGGCAAGTGGATTCTGTCTTTTATCCTTTGTGAGAAATAACATTTAAATTCAGTGGTGCTGCCTACACATGTATAGGCATGCAGGGTGTGTCTCTGTGTGCGTGCGTGTGAGCACGTGTGCGCGCCTGCCTGTCTGTGTGTATATATGTAGAACAGATGAGTGTTGTTTATATAGTCCACTATAATTACATTATATCTGAGGAATTGCACGAGGCCGTATTCAAAGACTCCCATGGTGCATCAGACCTGTTGTATATTTAGATTTCAGCTGTATATGTTGAAAAAACCCCACACATCTGTTTGATAATAACCAAAAATGTGAAATATCATCTTTGATATTTTCTGAGTCCTCCCGAAAGCAAATTCCATGTAGAGACATTTAAATAAGGAATTCCCAGACTGGAAAAAAAAATCAAAATTTTCCAGCGTTCATGCCGTCATTATCTCTTTTTTTTTGGTTACCAACCTACAAAAGTGGATATATATATATTTTTTTGTAACTTTTAAATGTAATTTACATTATAAGTGAATTCACGAACAGAAGCAGAGTGACTCAGTTCAACATTTTTACTTAAAGTTCAAATTGAAGTTGAATGGCATTCACATTAGCATTGACTCGCTAATGTTCCATTCAGCAGAGTAATAATCCTCCTGCGTCACGGCCTCCGAACGAGCCCTCTGAGGCTTCGTCCTATAAATCTAGTTCAAGTTGGTGATACCAGGAGGCTGGAAATCAGAAAATGAATTTTCAATGCAAAACGCTCCATTATTTGGCTTTTTTTTTAAAAGCCATATTCAGCCTTGTTTTTTTTTCCTTTTTTGAATGCATTTTTCCACTCTTTTACTCCTCCTCGTGTTCATTTTAATTCTTTAATATGTTGGAAAGCGTCTGTGGCCTGTGTGCCGCGTTCCCGCCACACTGAGCGTGTCCTCTTTGGCTGTTGATTTATTGGCCAGGCTGTGAAAAGGTTAATTTCATTACCCCTGTTTATCTAAACGGCGACAGATGTCTTTGACGTAGGCTCTGAGGAGAATATGGAAAAACTCGGCCGGAGACGATGTGGGCGTCCGGCAGCCAGGGGACGCTTCTTTTCTCCACCCGGAGGCAAAACTGGAGAGAGACACAATTGAAATATACGAAAAACTGTGCACACTTTTATTCTCGTCCCAGCTTTTGTGCGCTCAAAAAACTCTTTGGAATTCCAACTTGGAACTTGGAATGTGAATTGTAATCTAAGAACACGTCAAGGCACGACTCTTCCCCGTAACCCAGTGTACGGCGAGATGATTAAAGTTGGAGGTCCTGTAATGAAACCCACCTATCGTTAGGCTCGTATCATTTAATTGGCGGGGCTGCCACTTCATGACCGCTCACATTTACCCAGAATTCCTCACATTCCCCTCTGCAGCTCCTGGTAAATCTCACCAGGAGCCCACTCACTGTGTGCGTGAGCGAGTGTTTCACAGATTCAGGCCATTCTGCGTTTTAAAATCGACTTTTCATCATTTTTGGGGGTTTTTGACTTATTTTTTCCGTTTTATTTTAGCCTGAAATCAACATAAAATGCCATGTAGCTGATTTTTTTTTTCATTTTTGGTTTCCAGATGGAAGGTTAAGGTGATGCTTGAACAAATGTAATTCATAATCGGCTCCATTCAACTGTGCTTATTAAAACTTTTATACTTGATGGGAGAAAAAAAAACTCTGTGGATGTGGAAAATGTTAATTCTCCTGATCCTGGACTGTGTGACAGCGGATGATGACCAAAAATAAACTGGTGCTGCAGTTTTTTTTTTCTCCAACATTTCATTCCTCATCAATCTAGTTTCCGCCTCATTAGCGCGGCGTGTATTGATTCGTGAGAGGAAGTAGGAAATGGAAGAATAGTTTTCTCTTTCAACTGGAGATCTGATTTGAAAAAATCATTACAGGAACTTTAGTTGAATTTTTTGGGTAGTTTTGATATTATAATGCATATATTCTCATATGAAATATTGACTCTGACTCTGCAAAAAAAATTAAAAAAAAAATGTAGAATTATTATTGGTGAGCATCCTGTTTAACCAGTTCCCTTAGTTTGTCTTTGACATAATTAAATGAACTTTTTGCTACTTTTTGTTTTCAATTATTATGCAAATTGCCATAACATATTTTGCTGCTGGGAACTGTAAAAATAGCCAGAAGCAGATTTTTCTCTGGAGGAGACCAAAAACCGAGCTGCTGAAAAAGGAGAGGAGGGACATTTTTTGACTAATGATTGACAGAGGCCAGAATCACTTGGACTCAAATTGACAGCCGCATTAATTAGCAGCTCAAATTTTGTTAATAAACCATATCACACAAATCCAGAACGCTTCATTTGCTCCCATTACAAAGCATCTGCTCCGGCTCCAGCCTTCATTTTCTCCTTCCGTTAACGTCGTCAGGCGCTGTGGGCGTGGCCCGTCACGTCCTGAGCATTGAAAAACCAATCGCATTTGACCTTTGCCATGATCAGTCTGCGGGTTTGAACCCAGAGGGTCATGTGATGAGGAGGCAGCCAATCAGGTGATCCGTTGCCTGGATCACTTTCTCAAAGTGGAGATTTTTTTTTTTTTGGGTCCTTTCAGTCACTTTTTAAATGACAAATATTAGAATAGTCAGAGTGGATTATTATTATTTTTTTCAGATTAAGTTCCTAGTCAAGCCTCTGTGAGAAGACGGATTCATTGACAGAACATAAATCGGACCTCAATTATTTATTAGTTCGAAATTGATTTTTTTTTGTCCTCTTGTGACTCTCTTGAGTTCTCTGCAGGCTTTGAAAAATCCCTGTCAAAATGTATATAAAAAAAACTAAATTTAAATGCTGTGGTTTTATAGCCCTCTCTCTCTCTCTCTCCCTCTGACTCTAATCTTCGCCGCCTGTCAGATAGTTTAAGGCTCACGCCGTTCACTTCCTCTTCCTGCTGACAGGGCCCTGACTTCCTGTCGCCTGGCAGTTTACCATCGATTCAGCCTCTGACAGAGGACAGGTTCATCATTTATTCTCTCTCTCTCTCAGCTCATGATTTCCTCTGGGTGTGTCACCTCGTTTTTTCTCTCTCTCTCTCTCTTGTTTACTTTTGCTCTCTCTTAATGTTTCCTTTTCTCCGTGTCCGGTTTCCGTGGTGACGCCGGTGACAAAGTGGAATGGGCGTGTCACGCAAGAACCATTCGGATTCGACTGGGCTCCGGCAGCTTGGTCTGTTAAAACACGGCGTGGATGAAGGTTGTCGGAGCGATAGGCTCCGCCTCCACGGAGGGGAATCCACTACAGCTGATGGACGGCTCTCATTAGTGGAGTGTTGAACAGCCGGAGCCGCAGACCTGACACGTTCCCTTCTGAGGGCCTATTAGCCGGATGGGGTGCGTTACGAGGGATGACAACCTGAGTCCGTCAGACCACTTAGAGTGGACCGGTCCGGCAGAAGATCGATTAAGGAGCGTCCTCTCACTTCTCAGAGTGAAGCTGACAACCGTTTCCGACTTGAGATTTTATTTTTCACGATTCCGTCTGCTTACATGTGACCGCCGGGCTCGGACACGACGTTCTCTGGAAGCCGTGGTCGCCCGCAGTCATGCCCGGAATCTGTCCTTACGCACACGCCTGGATCCACATCTGCCCAAGGTTGAGGTTTGCGGCTCTCTCACTCAAATCAGCTGCTCTGAGATGGCAAACATCTGCTTTCATATTAAAACTATCCTCTCGGATAAATTAGGATTCGAGGAAAAGCAAAGTTGAGTTTTCTTGTAGCTTCAAACGGCTCCGAGACATCAGACGGACAAGGTCGAGCTAAATTGAACTTTCCGCATAATTTGGTCTGCTTGTAAATAGGAGTTCTGCAGAGTTGGAGAATTAATCCTGGACCCGGGATGCTATTTTTTTATGGCTTTTGCCTCAGAAAAGCTGAATTTCTGTTCCTCACTGGGATCTAACCGTCGTAGAGCTGCTGGGCTGGAAAAGGAAAGTTTTGCTTCTGTAATTGGTTCAGTTTGGTCAACGTGGCTTTGAATATTTGGCGGGAGAAATAATAATAATAATTAATAATAATATTAATAATAACATGTTTTTATTTTTAAGTTACACAAAGGAGCTCAGCGTGATAAAAAAAAAAGAAAACCGTAACATTAGTTGTCATTTTGATCAATTTAAATTTCCGAGTCATTTAAATACCCCAATCTGGGATTGAGCTTCTCCTTCCAAAGTGATGCATCTTGGGAATATTCTGCAGGGATGGGATTTTTCAGACCAGATGTTTTAGGACAGCCCTGTGTGACGGAGGAGCGAGCAGAAGGCTCCGACCACCTCGTGTGTCACGGCGTCTTGGGGATAAAGGAGATTAGGCGAAGTCAGACATCCCAGTTAGACTCTGAGGACACGTCGTTCTTTCCAAGTCAATCACAGAGCGGCTCAACCCTTTCATCACCGTCTCAGCGAGACAGCGAGTGTGGACTGATCAGTGGAATAAAAAAACTGCAGACAAAACAAAAATATCAGCTAGTGGGCTGTTGTATCTTAAATATATATATTTTATTTCATAAAACATTATTATCCAGGGGTTTCACTTTTTTTTGAACAACAAAATGCTGTGAAAAATATAGTTTACAATTTCCGAACAAGTTACCATCTTCAAACTGATGCTTTGTTTCTATATTATTTTTAAATAAAACAATATGTATATATATATATGTCATTATGGAAAAAACCGAATCGAATGACAAACGCCCACAATTTCAAACAGTTTAAATGTTTTTTCTGAAATCAATTATTTAAACTGTCATATCTGTCAGAGATTTTTTTTCTATTTTATTTTATTGAATATTATGTTATAAAATATAATATTTTTCGGAAAACATCATGGGCTCTAAAAGACGGATCAATCTTTATTGGTAAAAACAAAGTGGCATCAGGCAAAGGTCACAGTTAAAAATGTAACACGTAAAAGTGGAAATTGGTTGTAATCCCAAAAGTACTTTTTAATAGTCCTACTAATTGAGGTCATATTAAAGTTAAATCTATAGTTAAAGTGCATGAAGCTTAATACGATCCATAGTTAAGGTTTTATGGTCAGGTGACCTCAGAGGAGGACGTGAGGTCATGGAGGGAGACACAAAAACCGCATCAGATGGAGATTGAGGTAAAAATAAATGAGTCAACAAACCAAAAAAATATATATAGAAACACAAACATCTCGTGGTTGTGCGTCTCCTTGAGTTGTAACCACGCTGACCTTGACCTTTGACCTCTGACCATCAACTTTTATTTCCCCCCCCTTGCATGTGGTTGAACCCAGTTTAAAAGGAAATCCCCTCTCAGCATTCCTGGGATGTTGGATTTTAGGAGACACCAGGAAAAACCCTGAGAATTGATATTTTATGCCTCCAGCTACATCACCAGCACGGGGGCATACAAAAGAAATATAAACATTTCACCAGGCCCCTTTGTATTGAATTGATGTCATTTTGGATGTAGGCAAGTGATCTAAGGAACCAATAATACAATAACCATGGACCTGAGGGATATTTGTTTTTATTGTATTTTATAAATTGATGTGTGATATTGGCCTGATGAGGTGAGTTAGAGGTCATGAATGAGACGTAAGGACAGGATTTAGTCGTTGATTGTTGTTGTTGCTTCATGGCAACGGTTTTGTGCTGTTTTAGGGTGTGTGCTGCATTATGGGAAATCACACCGACGCTCCGGTGTTTTTATATATATATTTCTGACCCGTGTGTGAGACACCTTTCATTACTTCTCATGTCTTATGGGGACCGCTTTTATTGTGGAGGCATTTTTTGATGAGACACAATACGGATGAGTGGAGCTTTGAACACGCTGGAAAATAAAGTTTTATTTCGTTTTTCTTCTCCCCATTGGTCACTGAAGTTATTTAAAATAGTTTCGGCCACTTTGACAGTTTTATGCATTTTTCAAGTTTTATTAGACGGTAAACAGGCACAGTTTTGTTTACTCTATAAGGAAATTATCTGCTCTGTGATATGCGCTGAATATGCTCCATGGAAATCCTTTTTAAATTGTCCTGGCAGCTGGGAGAAAGAAAAAAATATTTCGCCACTTAAAAACTTGGCTGTGCAGTTAAATCTGACATAAAAAAAATAAAAAAATAAAATCATCTAAACAACGAGGAGAATTCAGGAGGGAGAGAAAAACGGCTTTAACAGACAATCACAGATGCGTCTTGATAAAAGGCAGTAAAATGATAAAATAAAGAAATTATAGTGGTGGAGCTGAGAAATAATAAAAAATACCGTCAGGTTGAGGAAATGACTGGATGTCTCCACTCAGCCAGAAGCCGACGTGTGCGTGAATGTTCCGGTGATTGTGAATCAGGAGTGAGGACGCTGATCATCAGGGGGATTTTCTATTTTCTTTTCACTTTTTACATGAAGCCTGAAATGAAAATAATAATTGGGCCACGCACTTCATCACAATGTGTAAAAACTCCAGGTTGGTATGGATGTAGACGTGAATACAGCGTCCTCAGTGGTAGGCTGAAACGTTTATTAAACAAGGACATGGAAAAAAATATAAGTGGCATGGAAGTGGTTAGCATTTTTTTTTCCTTCAAATTTGATGGTGTCTTTTTCTACATGGCGTCTGATGCGTAGATTTTGAATGTGGCAAAAATGGATTTAAATAAATCACGGTAAGAAATATGGTGAGTTAGATGTGTCTCAAAAAACGATTTCAGATTTATTTCAGTGAAAACAATTGAAAAATCAAAAATGGTGGCACTGTGGCATTAAAATGATTGGTGGATTTATTATTTATATTTGTATTATTTGATGAATACAAAATAATAACAGCACTGTATTCCGAGGTCTCCTTTTCGGACCTCCTCGTTCATTTCATGGAGATCCAGTGCCGCAAGGATTTCTGCTAGAAATAATTCAGAAAAGAAAAAAAAAACAATAATAATACTAAGCTGGTTTATTTCCACCGCTGACCTCGCAATAAAAGGATTATTATTGTGATCATTTCTCTCATGAGAGGCTTCGCAGTATTCAGGGTCTAAATTTCATGGATGAATCAAAGTGGAACCTCGAAGCACCTGCAGCAACACAAGCAGAGCTCGGCTTTCACTTCTCGACACTAACAAACGTTCACTAATAATGAAACGCATCATTTTTTATTTCTTTTTTTCTTCCTTGACACCCCGCTCCCTTTTCTGCATTGCTTTCACATTACGGCAGTGCGAAAAAAAGAAAAAAAAATCCCACTGCCACTTCATGGCAATTTAATGAGAGCCCCTAAGTTACAAATTCAAATTTTGTTTGTTGCCTTTGTTGGGAAAGTAAAAAAAAAGAGGCAACGCTCACAAATAATGCATGTGAATATGACCCGCGGTCAAATGACTCTGCCGTTCTGAATCCTTCAATGCCGAGGTTTTACAAAATGTGATTTATTCAAAGGGCCCTGGCATTTATTTTCTCTTTAACGCCAACGATCCACAACACAACGACTTTCTGCTCGTTAATTACTCCACAACACGCAATCTCTTTTTGTTTATGTTTGGAGACGCAACCCGAGCTGTAAGGAGACTAAACATTAGACGACGTAAACAAATGACTTGACCGCACTCACTCAGATGACCTCTCGTGACCTCACAGTTCAGTTCCATCCAAGGTCCCAATAGCCTCTCTCTTGACCATGAGAGGCTGTTTGCTTTCTACCTTATCAGTAAGGTCATTTCTATTCTAGATGCACGTACGCACGCACGCACGCACGCACACACACACACACACACACACACACACACACACACACACACACACACACACACACTGGATATAGTAAAGGACATTTGAGTCTGAGCTGTGTACAGAAGCATGGTCCTAAGAATGAATTATTCATTCAAAACGAACAAAAGATATAATAAATAAACACATTAAATACATTATATATTATATTATTGATGATAATATTATTACGTTATATTATATATATATATTTTATATTTTATATATTAAATTATATAAAATATCAGTTCAATTTCAATTGTATAAACTCATTCAATGTCAGACAACCAAGATTTGCCGATAGGGCCGTTAGTCGTGTTGTGTTGTGTTTCATATCAGGTGGCCAAGTATGTTTGTCTAACCTCTGACAAGGGCACACGTTGTGTTTGTGTAGCAGTTGTGCACCTGCAGTACAGTGTTGTGTTTCCCACAGTCCCACAGGACTCCCTTGTGTCCTCGAGGTGCTGTCACCCTTCTCGTCCCACGGGGGGGGTGGAGCTATAACAGACATGTTTACCACCCGTGTTGCATCCGTGTTAAAAAAATAAATAAAACACAGCATCTGTAAGCAGGAACACGCCAAGGTTAAGTGAGGCGCGCAGGCCTTAGCGTGTTCTACATCAACACACCTGTGTAGAGGGAAACCTCCAGGGGCCCGAGGAGAGGACCCTGGTGCATCCACTCTGCTCTGTCACATGGGGGAGAACAATGCATGATGGGAAAGTAAAGGCTCCACACCGTCAAGGCTGTGATCTCATTAGACTCCAGAGCCGCGTGCGTTCGCATATTAATGAGCTGAAATCGATGGGTCGAAATCCCGAACGCGCTCAGACGAAGTTCCCGTGAAACGCAGATCTTTGTAACGGGCATAACGAGGGACACGCTTCCGTGTTAATGAGGAGGACCGCGGATCTTAATTCCGCCCTGCTGCAAACGGAAATAAAGGAAGTAATTACATAATAAAACATAATTAATAAAGCACGGACATATTTTTGAATCCTAAGCGGCAGTTAGATGAAAATCTCCATGCAGGGCCCCATTTTATGTTATGTTGGTATGCTATGGTATTTATTATGATTATTGTCATTTTTTTTTATAGTGGTTGTGTGTGTGTGTGTGTGTGTGGCAGAGAAATACATACATTCTAATTAGCATATTTAAATGGTGTGGGTTAAAGGGCTTAATTATGAGGAGCTGTAATTAGGAGGAGGAGGAGGCATGAGGAAGAGAGATGCCGTGAATTAGCGCGTGGCTGCAGCTGTTCATTTCATACGGTATAACTTTGCTTGA
>JAFBJU010010737.1:142570-187957 GCA_016785305.1 Colistium nudipinnis
TTTAAGCTTAAAAAACAAATTCATTTTCTCCTTTCACATGTTAAATAAAAAACATATAAAACCGGCTGACTTTATTTTGGTGGGACACCTGTGCCGAGGCCAAAACAAAACTCCCGTTTTCGGAGATATGAATATTTTCCGTGCAGCAGGAAATAATTCAAAGTAGCTGGACATATTTTGTAAGAGAGTGTGTGGCTTTATTCGCCTTCTTTTTCCCACCAGGTTCTGAAACGTTCTTGCTCCCACAATGATCCCTCCAAGTCCACAAAAGTGAAGCTTGGCAAACATGCACAAAGTAAAAAAAAAAAAAAAAGAAGACTAGTGTGTCTGAGTTGTGTTCCGCCACGTCGGCTTATCCTTGTGGAATTGTGCAGCCAGACGTTCCCGATTGTACTCGTGTGTGTGTGTTTGTTTTTTTTGTGCGTTCCTTGATCTGCTCCTGGGGGAGGAGCAGATGTAGGCCGTGAAGGAAGCTGTGAAGAATCCGTATGAGGCCTGTGGCTGGGGTGGTGTGAAGTGGCCCAGTTCGACACAACAGATCGCACAACTCAGACGTTAAACTGCAATAATGAATCCAGAGGTGGCCTCCATTTTTTTTTTTTTCCTCAGATTTGATTAGATGATACGAGCTGGATACTGGTCACCATCAATAATTAAATATTCTGTCCTTACAACTGAAGCTTGTGAATCTCTCTCCGTCCATCCCTCTCTCTCTCTCACTCCTTCTCTCTCTCTTTCTCTCTCTCTCTCTCTCTCTCCCTCCATCCATCTCTCCGTCCATCCCTCCGTCATCCCTCTCTCTCTCTCTCCCCCCGCCTCTCTCTCTCTCTGTCTCTCTCTCTCTCCCTCCCTCCACCCCTCTCTCTCTCTCTCTCTCTTCCTCTCCCTCCACCCCTCTCCCTCTCTCTCCCTCCCTCCGTCCATCCCTCTCTCTCTCTCTCTCACTCTTTCTTTCTCTCTCTCTCTCTCTCTCCCTACATCCATCCCCCTCTCTCTCTCTCTCTCTCTCTCTCTCTCCGTACTCCGTCGTTGAGATGAGCAAGATGGAGAGATTTCCAAAGGCCACATAGCGGAGCCACAAAAGGTTAATTGGATTCTGTTCGACGCTTGTTGTTTAATTCTCTCCGATCACTTATTCCACCTGGTTTCATTTTCCGCTTCGGAGAAAACGAAGGTTTGATCTCGTCATAATGGTCAGAGCAGGACAGCTTTACCGATCCATCAGGTCAGCTGACGGCGACCTCCAATTCGCATCATTGTTCCTCTAGTTTTTCCCGGAAGAAATAGAAATCCCTCAAAAACATCCCTCTTTTTTTCTCAGTAACACAACAGGGAAGGTATTTTTTGACGCACAACGCAGCGTAATCTCGCAAAAAAAGAAAAAAAAGCATTTTCCACATTACATAAAACCAAATGGCTTAACCCTGAGTTTTTAGGGATACACAACAGACTTTGTGTGACATAACCATCACCAAGTCCATCATCCATCACGAAGAGGCGAAAAGTAAAGGAAGGGGGGCGGGGGTGTTTAATTCCAAGAACAGTTAAATAAATAAAGAAACATCTCCCTGTTTGTGTGTATCTGGTTCCCTGACGCACAGAGGCTGAGTTGTGGTGTTGATGGTGATGCTGCAGAATGTGTTTCCAGGGCTGACCTTGTTGTACTGTGGTGATGAAGAGAGGGAGTGTGCAGTATTGACTCGCCCCCGCCCCGTCCCCACCCCCCCCACCCGCCCCCTTACTAATGCAGACAAATGTTCCCGTGCACTCTGGGTGTATCTGCAGCGCCATGGATACCCAACACACTGAGCCAATAACTTCCTACTTCTGACTGTGAGAGCGCATTTTTTATTTCAACATGTGTGTTTCTACTGTAGCACAACTCACTTGAAAATGTACAATACACGTGGAGTATATTAAATAACATAATATGGAGAATTATTTCAAAATCCTATTTGGGGCTCGGGTTCGTTCACATTGGCTGGGTTTTTTTATTATTAATGAATTTATTTCTTTGTGCGTATAGACACTGATTTATACTGCACAACAAGCGGTAACCATGGTAACGCTGCCGTGGAGGACAGGGCGGCACAAACTCGTGCATCCGTGGTCGAGTTCAGGCAGAGAGGTGAAATCGTATATCCGTTCTCGTGTTCCAGAGGTGATTCTGTCTGTCTTTGCCCTGTGGAAAAAAAAAGAAAAGATGTCACTGTTTTATTATTGATTAAACACGTGTAGAAGACGACCAGAAAAACCAGTGACCTGTGTAAATGTCTGACTGAGGAAACCTGCTATTGATGCTTTGTTCCATGCCTGTCTGCAGAAACAGAAATGCTGATCAGGCAATTAAAGAGTCCATTAATTTTTGGATAGGATATGAAATGATATCAATACCAATTTCTTTTCTTTAAGTAATCATTAAAAAAAAAATCGTCACATGTACGTTTACTTCTTAATTATTTAAAAGAATTAGCAACGCCTCAATTAAATAATAATAATAATAAACAACAACAACAATAATAATAATAATAATAATAATAATAATAATAATAATAATAATAATAATAATAATAATAATAATAATAATAATAATGACAATGGTGATACTACTACTACTACTGCTACTACTACTACTACTACTACTAATAATAATAATAATAATAATACTTTGATTGTGTTTTGAGTGTATTTTACTGGAATTAGCTCTAAACTGTCTCTCTCTCTCTCTCATAAGAAACATTACACGCTGCGTCTCCACTTTGGAGAGGACGTCGCTCTGGTATAAACAGGCTCAGAGTCAGATGATTCAATTAAAAGCGACCAAAACAGCTGATAGATGTAGTTTAAGCCTTAACTTCAAATATCCCAAACTTTATTTTTTATTTTTTTTATTTTTTTTTTGACACCAGCGCAGCAGCCTCTGTCCTGATGATGATAAATACCGTTTATTAAGCTCGGTTGGTCCTTGAAAGCTCTTTTCCAGCCCGGCTCTGGCGGTCCAGGGGTTCTTCTGGAGAGTGAGCGTGATGAAAGAGGAGAACCTGCACTCCGGTGATAACGGGCCGGCGGGGGGAAATCTTCCTCACCTCCACCGAGAGGTTATTATTATTAGCAACAGAGCGTTCCTCCTCGGGACACGTTTATCCCAACGGCGCCTTGCACGCAGATTTCCACATTTACATTTTTGGCAGCGTGGCGTCCCCAGGTCGCAGAGGAACAATACGCTCCACTTTTTTTTGCTTGTTTGAGATTTTATTTGTCCATTTAATAGACACATGATGGTATAATAGACTCTACTATATAACATGAACTTTTGAACCTATAGATCTCGAACTGGCATTATGGATTATTTCCCATATGCCCCGGTGTCAGAGGTCATCATCGTGGGGAAGGTTGCTCCTACAGCTCATGTCTCTGGATGTTGGCTGATCACTGCAGTGATTTATAAAGTGGAAAGTGCTGCAATTTGGCTAAGTTCAAGTTCTGAACCATTAAGGTTCCTTTAAAGGAGATTTTATGGCGCTTCACTGTGGCGAAATTGCCATTTCACTCAGTTTGGACTCATTTTGAGGCTCCACATTCCAACCGAGAGTTTTTCTTTCAAGAATAAGACTTTTTCCCCCTCACGTTTCTTTTTTAAATTTCTCTTGAATCTCTTTGAGGTCGGACAAAGTGCCAGCGTCTGTTGGCGAGAGCCTCTGATCATCCTCCTCCAAAATCATCTCCATCTCTTTGAGGCCCGACCCCTCCTTGTTATTCTTATTCCTGACATATCGTCCCGTCGTTGTTTCTTATCTTCCTCCACTCAGGCCAATCTCTTTAATGCTTTTTTTTTTTTTTTTTTTTTCTATATCGGCCGCCACAAATCATCTTGAAGTTGAAGCTTTTTTTTTTTTTTTCCTCGGCTTCAAGGTTTATGACTTCATCAAGAGCGTCTCAAATGCTCCTTAATTCCCAGGTGACGGGCTGGAGAGGCCCAGACAGCCCGGTCAGGTTTTATGGCTCAGCGTGACATTGTTTGGATGCTGCTGTCAGGCACAGGTAGAAAATATAATAATATAAAAGGGTCACTCTTTCTCTCCAGGAAATAACTAACCATATCCCATTGTGCACCAGGAGGAAATATTTAGCCCGGTGGAGGTGGTGAAGAGGAGTGTGAGGGGGAAGATGGAGCCACTGGACCAGTGGTCATCTGGTCTCACAGTCAGAGGGGGGGAGGGGCCAATGACAGGAGGCCGCCGCCTCCTCCATCACTCAGCCTGCTGCGGCAATTTGTTTCCAGGAGGAGACGTGTGTGTTTTTTTTACTTGCTCCGTTCACCGACCCGAGCCGAGGATAGGTCTATCTGGACTTTGACTCTTATCTCACTGGGGTTTTACATTTTTGGAAAGAAAAGCTATATTACATCAAATCATCTCTGAAAGAATAAAGTTTGGTGTGTGCTGTTTGGCTTGAACCTCAATCAGCTGTGAACACATAAAATAAAGCGTTAATGTCCCGGAGAGCTTCTTCTTCTTGGCCGAGCTGCTGAGTTTTCCATAAGCGCCGGCCGCATGCCAAACATGTGAATGCTTTATTATCCTCACCGGGGACTTTATTTATCTCTGCAGCAGGAGGTGGGAGAGCCGTTTCTGCCATATGTGCAATTTTTGCATATTAACATAAATGTTATCCATAGTTTACACCTGACGCTGTTCACCCAGTCATTTTCTTTTTGTTTAAATGGAGTGACTTATTTATTCTTATTTTGTATTTTTCCAAATACAAATCATTTTCAGGACTTGGCTTCTCCAAAATGTTTCTCCGGTTGAGCCTTGACCTCCCTGGCTGGCTAATCAAACATTTTGAATTAAATGGGGAACTATAATCAAAACCCCTAATAGTATGTAATTAAACATTGAAAACATATTTAATCATTTATGAATATAGCATTTTTAGTCCTCGGGTGCACCTGCCAACCTCTGATCAATCACTGCACCGGGTTGCGGATCAATCAATAGTTTCTGGATATGAATCAAAAAAAGCCATTACTTGTTTTTTTAGTTGACAGACTTCTGTTAATAGGCTCTGGCCTATTTTGTCAGCCTTTGTTCCTTTGTGTATCTAAAGTTCACAGCCTCTCGTTTTACGCAGCCTGGTACATAGTGATGGAGCTTCCTCCTCCTCTTCCTCCTCCTCTTCTCTGGCACTGAGCTCTCTGCTGATTCAGCACGTCGTGATAATGCATATATGAGACTTCCAGGTCCTGGTGTGGATGCATTCAAATCCAAGGGGGGGCCCAAAGGTGATTTTTTTTTTTTTTCCTGTGCAATGCAACATTAAGTTCAGCTTGAGTCAGCGAGGAGGCGGAGCCATCTCTGGTTTTACAGCAGAAACAGGATTTTTTTATTTTTATTAATCAAATTAAAAAAAATGTGTTCATGACACCTGTCTCTCTTCTTCTGGTTGCAGGCGGCACGCCTCATTTCCTGTCGAGGTCTCAGAGATCCCTCTAAACCTAATTGCCCCTCCGGGTAGGAGGAGTTACCCCTGTCGCAAATGGAAGTCTGCATCGTTTGGGTAAATCTGCATTTTTTTTTCTCTTTTCTTCCATCAGACCATTAAACGAACAAACAAATTCATCCTCTCTCCGATCTGTTCACCCCTCACACTGCTGCTGCTGCTGTTGTGTTGTTGTCGAGTGTGTGTGTTTGTCGGTCTGTGGCTGGTTGGTGGCCGCTGCGCCTGCCGAAATCCACTCAGATGGAAAATGAACAACCCGACCCATGACAGCCGGAGAGGCCGTAAAGGGAAACCAAGTGCTTTCTGGGAAAAAAACAGATCCTTGCAATCGCGACAGTGTTTCCTCGCATATGGTGAAATGGATGTTTGATGTAATGAGTGACATGCGGCTGCAACTTTGTACACGAGATGCAAGAAGCATATCTGCATATCTACATACAGCATTAGCCCCGCCCCTCTATCCACTCCCTCCTCCTCCCCTTCCTCCCAGTTCATTACAGCAGCAGATGAAAACCCTGTGGAGCGTTGAGCACTGGGACACGAGGTCTCAGAATCTCTGTGGCAATTTTCAAAGGTTTTGATTTTAATTTCATTTATTTATTTTTCATGACGCCACGCTGGCTGAGCGTCCTGCACGCAGGGTGAGGGAGAGAGATTCAAAGGCATGCAGAAGAGATGCGATCTGTAGCTTTTTACCTGCGGAGGAGAAAATGAAATCTTAATGAGTTGAGTTTTGCTGAGTGGATGAGGATGAAGACGAGGATAGAGGGCAGAAATGAGGAGGGAAATGAGGATGAGGTTTGAAATATGAGGATGAGGATGAAGATGAGGAGGGAAAAGAAGATGGAGATGAGGATGAGGATGAGGATGAAGAAGATGACGATGAAGATGAGGTTTGAAATGAGGGTGCGGGTGAGGATGAGGATGAGGATGAGGATGAGGATGAGGATGAGGATGAGGATGAGGATGGAAATGAGGATGAGATGTGGATGGAGATGAAGATGAGGATGAAGAAGAAGATGAGGATGAAGATGAGGTTTGAAATGAGGATGAGGATGAAGAAGAAGATAAGGATGAAGATGAGGTTTGAAATGAGGATGAAGAAGAAGATGAGGATGAAGATGAGGATGGAAATGAGGATGAGGATTGAGATGAGGATGAAGAAGAAGATGAGGATGAAGATGAGGATGGAAATGAGGATGAAAATTAGGATGAAGATGAGGATTGAGATGAGGATGAAGAAGAAGATGAGGATTGAGATGAGGATGAAAATGAGGATGAAAATTAGGATGAAGATGAAGATGAGGATGGAAATGAGGATGAGGATGGAAATGAGGATGGAGATGAGGATGAAGAAGAAGATGAGGATGAAGGTGAGGTTTGAAATGAGGATGGAAATGAGGATGAGATGTGGATGGAGATGAAGATGAGGATGAAGAAGAAAATGAGGATGAAGATGAGGTTTGAAATGAGGATGAGGATGAAGAAGAAGATAAGGATGAAGATGAGGTTTGAAATGAGGATGAGGATGAAGAAGAAGATGAGAATGAAGATGAGGATGGAAATGAGGATGAAAATTAGGATGAAGATGAGGATTGAGATGAGGATGAAGAAGAAGATGAGGATGAAAATTAGGATGAAGATGAAGATGAGGATTGAGATGAGGATGAAGAAGAAGATGAGGATGAAGATGAGGATGGAAATGAGGATGAAAATTAGGATGAAGATGAGGATTGAGATGAGGATGAAGAAAAAGATGAGGATTGAGATGAGGATGAAGAAGAAGATGAGGATGAAGATGAGGATAGAAATGAGGATGAAAATTAGGATGAAGATGAAGATGAGGATGGAAATGAGGATGAAAATTAGGATGAAGATGAGGATTGAGATGAGGATGAAGAAGAAGATGAGGATGAAAATTAGGATGAAGATGAAGATGAGGATTGAGATGAGGATGAAGAAGATGAGGATGAAGATGAGGATGGAAATGAGGATGAAAATTAGGATGAAGATGAGGATTGAGATGAGGATGAAGAAAAAAATGAGGATTGAGATGAGGATGAAGAAGAAGATGAGGATGAAGATGAGGATAGAAATGAGGATGAAAATTAGGATGAAGATGAAGATGAGGATGGAAATGAGGATGAAAATTAGGATGAAGATGAAGATGAGGATGGAAATGAGGATGAGGATGGAAATGAGGATGGAGATGAGGATGAAGAAGAAGATGAGGATGAAGGTGAGGTTTGAAATGAGGATGGAAATTAGGACGAAGATGAGGATTGAGATGAGGATGAAGATGAAGATGAGGATGAAGATGAGGATGGAAATGAGGATGAGGATGGAAATGAGGATGGAGATGAGGATGAGGATGAAGAAGAAGATGAGGATGAAGATGAGGTTTGAAATGAGGATGAGGATGAAGATGAGGATGGAAATGAGGATGAAAATTAGGATGAAGATGAGGATTGAGATGAGGATGAAGATGAAGATGAGGATGAAGGTGAGGTTTGAAATGAAGATGGAAATGAAGATGAAAATTAGGATGAAGATGAAGGTGAGGATGGAGATGATAATATATTTGATGATACTTTTCTACCGATCGTAGCTGTGAGTCTTTCTCCTTCCTCTGCATTCTGCTCCGGTTTCTTCCTGCGCCCATATGACCTGGATGATGAAATATGCATTGGGGTGAGTTGTAGAGTGAGTGATCCGTTGGAGGACGGCGCTTCAGAAATTTGGATTTGATTTGACTTTTTAATCTGTTTCAGACTAAAGGGCGACTGGGACTGAAAGTGTGCCGAGTCAGGTTGGGATGTAGTCAGAGACACTCAGCGCTTTTTTTTTTGTTTTGTTTTTAACCTTCAGAGCGTTTCTCCTCCGTCATTCACACGCATCCTTTCATTCAGTCCACGCACAACCCGATCCAACGAAATATTCATTTCCCTCCGGCTCCCGTTGGTGGAGTTTTGTGCCGAGATGCCAAATGAGCGGCCGCTTTACTCTACCCACGATACCCTTGACGAATGGCGGAAAAATGGGTGTGTGTGTGTGAGAGTGTGTATATTGACTTTGCTGTCATCAGTCCAGATCTTTTGCTTCAGTTTGGGTCATGTTTTTTTTCTTTTATCAAAGCTCATTTGTGATAATCAGAGTTGAATGGAATAAAGTTTATAAAAAAAATAATAATAATCAATATCTACTCATCCCAATTGTTTTTGGTTCTTCTTATCCTGACTTGGGTTTCTGGGAAAGAACTCAAAACCATCCTGACAACATTAGTTCTAGGGTATATATATAATAACGTTATATATACAATTGTATACAATTATAGTAGTTGCTCACTGATGTTTTTTCTTTCTTCTCTTTGTCTTTATAATTCTCATTTTTGAGAGTCTGTAGCTAAAAAACAAAACAAAAAACAACCCCAAAACAGTCCAGCCCTGGTTCCCTGCGTCTGTGCCATTGTCTGAGATGGTGACGCGGCGTTCGGCGCATTTAGTTGAGTGGGAGATTTATAAATTCTAACAATGCCTGACACGGGATATTTATAGATTTCCATGAATCCCCTGCTGCACTTCTATTCAGAGGAAAGAAACGCGTTCTCCTACAGCCGAGGGGGCGGGCTTTATTCAGCTCGCGTCGTCTTTAGCTCAGTTTAATGCTAATTGCCTAATGTGTGTGTTTTGTTCCCCGCTGTTTTTTTTTTTTTTGGTACGTTGCACATTGCTCTGGGGATCTGCAGAAAAATGAGAGAAAAATGTCAATGAATCGACTTTTAATTGATTTGTTTTTTTTCTCATGTAAAACGCCCTCGAAGATTGGATTTACTTTCTATTTCTACCGTGTGAATATATTTGAGATGACACAGGATCGGGGGTTATAGAAATACAAACCCCAGAAGCTGTGATTGGTTGAGTCTAGACTTTCTGAGTTTTTCACCAATTTAACTTTTGTACAATACAAAACTACTGGATTGACGTTTGTGTTGTTTTTTTTTCCACTTGACATTTCATTTTTTGTTTATCGTTAGATATTAGTCTCTGCCTGGCAGTTTTTTTTCTCCCCTTTTCCATCAAAACAAACAAACAACAATAATCCTTGTTTTCCGCTCGTGGGTTAATCTGCATAATCTCAGTTATTTGCTGCTATAGTCTGTAATCTGGAGTCTCTCTCTACTTCATCACTGTGGAAGGTTTAGGTAATAGCCCCCCCCCCCCCCCCTCCATCGGCTGTAAGTGGTCCCCCCCATCCATCGGCTGTAAGTGGTCCAACCCCGCGGGGGGCCACTTGGGGAGATTCTGGAGGACACGTTTCCTCTCCGTCCGTTTAGATCCTCCCAGATAAATGCCCACAATATTTTTCTTGACTGTTCTCTCGGGTTCGCTCTGTTTTTTTTGTTTTTTTTTAAAGCTTTTTGGGGGCTCTAAAATATTTAGCTTATCTGCGATTGAAATTGCAGCGTTTGTCTCTTTGTGTCGCCACCCAGCTCTGCAGGACTTTGCTTCAGATGTTCTGCACCGCCACGTTGAAGAAGTTTCTTGGTTGCACTGAAGTATATTTAACGGTGTACTCGACTTTTTTTTCTCCACTTTTTAAAGATCCCTTTTTGGTGACATTTACCCGGGACATTTATTATGCATTGTTGTGGGCGGGTCTGCCTTTTAAAGTTTGGACTAAAGACCTCAAGGCTATTTTGAGTCCAGCTTACTTTGCTGAGCAGACGCTGCGTGTTGGAATACGCGTCAGGAATAATCTTCCCTTCATTTATTTTACCTCCTGGCGGAGCCTCTGGTAGATCCTCAGAGTTTTACGCTGAAGTTTATGTTTTAAACTTTTTGATGGAAGGTTTTTGGGTGGGTTCAGGTTGTTGCAGGGTTTCAGTCAGCTCAGTTTTGGTGTGTGTGTGTGTGTTTGCGTGCGTGTGTGTATGGCGTCTAGTCCCTGTAGTCTCATGTCTGACAGAGAGCAAGGGACTGCAATGCATGATGGTCCAACTTGATGTGGTGTCAGGCTCACACCTTCTGTACTCCACATTCTGGTGTGCGTCCAGTTTTGTCATGCATTTTGATGTGGATAAAATTCACAAATTTTATATATATATATATATATATATATATACACAAGACGGAAAAACAAACATAAAAAATGTAATAAAAAACAAACATAAACTCATAAGATAACACAGATATAGGTAAAATCAGTGCTTTTCACTCCCTCCTCCGTCAGCTGTGATCCACGGCGAATTTGGCTCCGACGGTTTCCCATCCGACGGTTTTCCCATCATTATTTATTTTCAAATCTGACCCGTTGGGCCGCGGGCTTTTGGCTCCTGTGATGAACGTGCGGCTGTTTGACGAGAGAACTGCAGCGAGCGGCCGCGACATCGACCCCACACACACACACACACGCATTTTCTTTATTAGCTCCGAGCAGATGACACAGAAACCAACTCCACATCAAAAGAGCCCCGTGAACTACTGCTTCACTTTTAACACGAGCCCAGCTGGTGCTACACACACACACACACGCACGCACAATACGTTCACCACCCACGTTGTTGAATTAGTTTTGGCCCAGTTTTCATGTGATCACATAGAATGTGAGTGGAGCAGCTGGAAATCAATTAATAAAGTCACTTTATATGACTTTAGTTTATACATGACCATGACATAGTGAAACCCAGGAGATGATTTGGTGATTTTTTGTTTTTATTATTGTTATTCTGTCTTTTTTTTCATTCCTTTTTAAAACCCAGACGGGCCATTTTCAGCACTATTATGAATTTACTGTTAAAAAACATAAAACATGTTCATTCGTCCCCTCATATTCTTTAATATCCTTTAAATGCACGCATTAATACATCGTTATTGGCCGGGGGTTTGTCCTTGGAAGTTTCACTCCGGAGATCTGCAGCCTCGGAGGCTGGAAGCGGTCTGTAATTTGAGATTAGGAGCCATCTGGGCATGGTGGAGGGATGATATGTAATCCCAGGCCGTTCACGTACTGGCTTTTGGAAGAGAACAACATATTGGATTTTCCTGCAGGCTCTGAGCTGTGTGTTATTTTCTCTGATGGTGGGGAATGTGCTTAGGTCTGGGATGCAACCTCCAGCTGCATGAGGCCAGGTCGGTTTTTGTCTTGTCTTCTGTAATGTTTTTTTTTTTTTGGCTACTGTGGATTTTCCAGCTTTTTAAGATGTATTCTGTTGTTGTTTATTATAATCTCAGTTTTCCTTGTTACCATCTGTGTCCCTGCCAGGACGTCCCGAGGGACCAGTTGGCTGAAGACCAAACCATCCCGAATCCTGGTTTTCACATATTGGAAGTTAATTCATCTAAACGAGGGTGTGCGCAAACACTGAAACACGGAGTTTTTTTTTATTTTTTTTTATTGCCATCAACAGGTGTCGGAATTAATTAAAGCCCGACACTTTGCCTATCGACATCAACAAATCCTTATCATGTTAATTTGGTGTCGTTAGTTTAATTATAGTAAACAAACAGGGATATTAGCTGGAACACAGCTTTTGTGTCACTGGGTTGTCTTTTTTTTAGGATTTCTTTTCCAACTGCACAGCTTCACCTTCACGCTGGAGAATCTACTGTGGTAACAGATGTGATTAGAGTAGGTGACTTTATTAAAGGCCAGAGGGGAGACGAGTTTTGGTGCCCACACACAGAGACAAAACACACACACACACACACATTCATTTTATATATTTTTATATATATATATATATACCCAGTGATTTGTACAATCAGCTGTGTGAAGGTTGAATAAAAAATAAATAACAATGCAGTTCCATGCTGAGCTCCCGCTTGAGAAAACTGCAAAAAAAAAAAAAAAAAAATCCCCTGATCCCCAACAATCGGGCAGCTTTTGGAAAAGCGCGTCACAGGAAGGTTGAACTTTTCCTGCATTTCAGCGAAGTCACGGCCGTCAAATCTCCCAGAATCCTCCCTGTGACAGGAAGCTGTGATTTCGTTTTTTCAACGGTGCTTATTAAAAATTGAATTATTGTAGAAGATTCCGGGATGTTTGATATGTGACTTTAACTAAGGATGGATGTGCTCATTAAGAAAAATGAACTGCACAGATTTCCTTAATGAGGTTTTTTAAGTGATTTCTGCGCAAGTGTGTGTGTGTGTGGATTAATATTCATTTAACGATGCTCCGTCTGAGGATTCCTACACAGCACTTCCTGTTCACCCTGCAGACACTGCAGCGTCTGATTGAACGTTTCTGTGATTCCTGTGATTTTTCACACCCGGCCTTTTTGTAATTCATAGCTATTATTACGCCCACGGGCTCTGCGTTTTTTTTTTTTTTTGTTTTTTTTTTTTGTCAATGAGATAACTCAGATCTGGAGTGGGAAAGGCTTCAAGACACTGCTTAATATGGATTTTAGTCTTTTGGCCAGGTTTGAAATAGTGCCTGAGTCAGGGATTAGCAATTTCCCCTGTACATTAATCATGGCTTTCAGCCTGAGGCTATCCACATCATATATATATATATATATATATATGTATATATGATGTGGAAAATTGTATGGATATATAACACAGTTTTAAAATGTGCTTTTATTTGACATCAGTCGGAAACGAGCGAGCAGCAAATGCAACGCTGCACACTTTAAGATCTCATCAGGAGGTGAGTAAAAATATTAGCAAATTCTCGGCTGGATTACAATCCCAGCTATCTGCTTTAGGATAAAGATGCTATACTATATATATATATATTATTATTTTTTGGTTTATGGTCATTTCTTTTTCAATAGCGAATGTCCTGGTGTGAAAAATGATGAGGTAAAACCTTTAAATGTCCAGAAACACAGCCAGTATTTATTATTTAATAACCCTCACCCTAATTATATTTTAAATCATCCAGAGGAAATACATCATTTATCGGATTCATCAATTATTCCAAATATTGGTAAAGATTCAGGAGCAATAATTCAACTGAGGACTCCACGAACAGTCTGGTGATATATCACTGCCGTCTTTTACCATACTTAAGGTACATGAATGTGGTCCTTAATCCGAAGATTTCAATATTATCTGCATTGGTTCCAAACTTAAGTGTTGAAAGTGAAAATCCTCGATTTTTTTTTTCTTCCGAGGCTCACAATGTGGATTCTTGGATCGGTTGATTCAGGGTTAAGGCTTTTTACTGACGCTGCTCCTTGCTCCGCCCCTTTTTCACCCAAGGTCAGACTCCTCCTATTCAGACGCTTTGAGCTGCAGCAGGTTTCACACAAAGCTCCGCCTCCCTCCGTCGCTGTCGCCTGCTTCCTGTGAGTCGTTACTGATGGAATGTTTATCAGAGAGAGGGGGAGGGGCCTAATGCAGCCGCAACATCACGCAGACACAGATGTGCTACGCACACGCACAAACACACATGGACACAAACACGCATGCAGAAAGACACACGGACACACCCACCCGCACAAACACACACACATGCACACATGCACAAACACAAATGGACAAACACAGACACACACACATGCACAAACCGCAACGCTCACACACACGCACAAACACACATGGACACAAACACACATGAAGAAAGACACACGGACACACACACCCGCACAAACACACATACAAGCACACCTGCACAAACACAAATGGACAAACACAGACACACACACATGCACAAACACAAACCGCAACGCTCACACACGCACAAACACACATGGACACAAACACACATGAAGAAAGACACACGGACACACACACCCGCACAAACACACATACAAGCACACATGCACAAACACAAATGGACAAACACAGACACCCCCACATGCACAAACCGCAACGCTCACACACATGCACAAACACACATGGACACAAACACGCATGCAGAAAGACACACGGACACACACACCCGCACAAACACACACACAGGCACACATGCACAAACACAAATGGACAAACACAGACACACACACATGCACAAACCGCAACGCTCACACACACGCACAAACACACATGGACACAAACACACATGCAGAAAGACACACGGACACACACACCAGCACAAACACACGCACACATGCACAACCACAAACCGCAACGCTCACGCACAAACACACATGGACACAAACACACATGAAGAAAGACACACGGACACACACACACACACACAAGCACATATGCACAAACACAAATGGACACACACAGACACACACACATGCACAAACACAAACCGCAACGCTCACACACACGCACAAACACACATGGACACAAACACGCATGCAGAAAGACACACGGACACACACACACGCACAAACACACACACATGCACAAACACATACCGCAACGCTCACGCACACGCACACGCACAAACACAAATGGACAAACACAGACACACACACATGCACAAACACAAACCGCAACGCTCACACACACGCACAAACACACATGGACACAAACACACATGAAGAAAGACACACGGACACACACACATACAAGCACATATGCACAAACACACATGAAGAAAGACACACGGACACACACACCCGCACAAACACACACACATGCACACATGCACAAACACAAACCGCAACACTCACGCACACGCACAAACACACATGGACACAAACACACATGAAGAAAGACACACGGACACACACACATACAAGCACATATGCACAAACACAAATGGACACACACAGACACACACACATGAAGAAAGACACACGGACACACACACATACAAGCACATATGCACAAACGCAAACCGCAAGGCTCACACACAGGCACAAAAACACACACGCGCAGACACACACAAACCCAGGATTGACCCAGGATTGTGTTGCAGTGTGAAGTTTTGTTATTTTCTGACACAGAGCACATTTAACACATGGCGGCACATTGTGTATTCAAAAGCAGCCGCTTGTGTTTCCTCTCCCAACTCAAAGAGTGTGACTATGTTTTTTTTTTTTTTTTTTTTTTCCCCTCCACACTGACCTTTGCCTCTGTGTGAACGACTTCCTCCTCCTCTCTCTTGTCTTCTGGGTGTTTGGACACTGAGGATTTTATTTGATATCTTTATATTCTGCACAAAGCCTCAGACCTCAGTCTCTCTCTCTCTGGCTGTCACTCAACTCAAAGAGTGTGACTATGTTTTTTTTTTTTTTTTTTTTTTTCCCCCTCCACACTGACCTTTGCCTCTGTGTGAACGACTTCCTCCTCCTCTCTCTTGTCTTCTGGGTGTTTGGACACTGAGGATTTTATTTGATATCTTTATATTCTGCACAAAGCCTCAGACCTCAGTCTCTCTCTCTCTGGCTGTCACTTTCATTCCAGCTCTCTGGTTCCACGTTACAGCATGAACAAAAAAAAAAAGAAAAGTCATTTGGCATTCTTTCACCGCCTCTAATTAGCACTTAATAGCAACCTTTGTTTCTGGCTTGTTGGAGGTTCAAGCCTTCCAGCGCATGATGAAAGAATTCATTTCCTTCGCCCCTTCGGAGCCAGATTCCTCTCGGCTTCGTTAAAATGAAAGCCATTAACCAGGAGCGGGGATTTACCTGTCGTGTTGCACAACACTAAATCTTTTTTTTTTTTTTTTTCTCTCTGCATGTTATGTAACGCTGTGGACACGGCGGAAATCCACTCACACACGCAGACGTCTCTATTTCCTAAACGTCCCTGAACGTCACCCTGCACACTGTTAGAATAAAAATAAAAATCCATCCACATATCCCAAAGTGAGAATTACCATTCAGTCGCTTTCTTCAAACACACACACACACACACACACACACAGACCAGACTGGGCAAATTAATGAGGCTCCATCTGAAGTGGAGGAGCCATTAAATCCTGCTTATTAAAAACAACTCTTTGTTCCCCATCAGGAGAGACGCGGCAACAAGTGCGCGTCGTGTTTTTGGCCGCCGGGCTAATATCTGCTGTAATTGGTGTTAAGCAGCTGCCTTTTTTTTTTGACACGTTTTGAAACGCCACCTCACATCCACAGGAAGGAGGAGCATGGAACTCTGGGAAATGTTCCTCTCTGAGGCTTCGGGGAAGAAGAGGAGAGCTGTGTGAGCTGTAATTGATAGATTAATGGCGTACTCCTCTGGAGCCTCAGGGAAACACACACACACACGCACGCACAGACCCACACACACACACAAACACACACACATATACGTACACACACATACACGCACACACACACACACACACATACGTACACACACACACACACAAACACACACACAGGCACACACACACATATACGTAGACACACATATATGTACACACACACACACACAGACCCACACAAACACACACACACATACGTACACACGCACACACACATATGTACACACACAAACACACACGCACAGACCCACACAAACACACACACAGGCACACACACACATATACGTACACACACACACACATATACGTACACACACACATATATACGTACACACACACACACACACACACCTATACGTACACACACACATATACGTACACACACACACACACACCTATACGTACACACACGCACACACACATACACATATACACACACGCACACACACATACACATATACACACACGCACACACACACCAAACACACGCGTACACATACTCAGAGTGAGATGCAGAGATGTTTTAATCCGGCTTCATAGCTGCGGTATGCTGCATATATGTTCCACACATTCTTTGACCCTTGGACTGGTAATCATTATGTGATTGTGTACAGATTGGGATTGTGTGTGTGTGTGTGTGCGCGTGTGGGTGCGTGCTTGTGTGTGATTGATTGGTGCCTCTGCCACACCACACCACTGGAGGTTAGTCGATGCCAACGGGGGCAGTGGCTGAGCATGGCTGAGCATGGCACGGGTCAGATTATCTGGTGCAGCGTTAATCAGCGAATCCCTCGTCGTCATGTGTTCTCCGCCTCACCCTGCTCAGGCTTCTCCTCCGGGGGGGCGTCGCCCATTAAAACGAGATTATAGTCAATTGGATTGACTTTTAAAGAAGCTGTAAACAACTCTCTCAGGTTTGAATGGGTGAATATTTAAAATGATGAGAAAAATAAAAAAAATAGGTCATTAGTAAGTCAAAAAGGATTACACATTATCACAATAGAAACTTAAATGGTTATGTTATGTGAAAATGTATTTAATCAATTAAATTAAATATAATAAGATATTTTGATCACATTATATTCTGCATCTGTTGTTCTGCATCTGGATGCGGTATTTATTAGACTATCTGACTTTCTTTTGTTTTAATTACACATTAATTATGCAGAGGGCTATTCTTCTGATATTAATCTACCATAAAAAACATGAAAAAATATATACGGGGGATTTGTTATAATATAATATAATATAATGTTGAGCTGGAGGATGTTTGAGTGAATGTATCTGCGCTGTGGTCCTGCGTCATCACGAGTGGACAGATTCAGACTCACAATATGTGAAACGTACAAATCTGCAAATATCACAACACAAGAGGCCAAATTTGATCCAGAAAGAAGACTTTTGAAATCAAAGATGGCGCCTTTGGTTTCCTTTTCAAATGTTTCAAACAAATGATTCTGAAGTCACAAAAAAGACAGATCCAGGTCTCTGCGCAGGTTCGGCTGCTTTTGATGAAGACCACGTCCTAAAGGTTCAGGTTTACTGATGCGGTGACTCCATCATCTACATCCAGATGGTGCATGTGCACCTTTTCCATATGGTCCTATAGTGTTCCTTTATTTATCTGAGTTTAATGGTCCATGGAGGAGCCTGATGGACAGAAAGAACTGTGCAGTAAATACAGCAACTGTACTTTTTTTTTTTTTCTCCTGTAAAAATAGGCCACATTGCAGTGATGCAGATATAAGTCTTATTCCTCTTTCTACATTTTATTTTCGTAATGCCCGATATCATCCAGGCGCCGCGTGTCCCCTCGTCCCCCTCCAGTAGTTCTCATCTCATATTAATCCTATTTTTAATTGGCCCCAGATTTTTACCCAGGGATGAATATTTGCCAGATTTGGTGTTTTTTTTTTTTTTTACTGCCGTATTAAATATGGCATGAGGAGCTGGCAGCTGTGAGGCTGTGTGTCCCGTAACATTGAATGAATGGAATTCATTATTGGTCCACTCCAGGGACAGAGTGGAGACAATAGTGAAACATTTGTAAATCATCACCCGACAACAACAACAACAGCTGTTCGACTAAAAACAGACACACAAGCGATACTCTGAAGTCATGTGTCGATTAAATAACACAATGGAAGTGTTTTAGATACTAACGTACGTGGTTTATATGTGTGTGGGTGATGTAGGCACACACACGCACACAGGAGATTTTTAGCACACACGCAAATGGACAGCTGTGCACAAATGTTATTTTAATTGCATTTTTTTTTTTTATTATTATTTTTTTAATATTATCATATTTAATGTAATTAAGGCTAAAGTTATGAAGAGGATGAGTGCAAAAAATAAAAATTCCAAGGACCATAATGAGGAATTTATCAAATTCCCTGCAGAGATTTGAGCGCGTGCTTCATCCTCCTCTCTTTTTTTCTTCTTCGTTGGTGTCTCACACTGATTGCAGGGGAAGCGTGGATGCTGATGGGTAGATGAGTCATAAAGCCGATTCCATTCATCGCCGCCGAAAAAAAATGGATTGCCACGTCAATCATATTCAATAAGCACATGTGTAATCCTGTGTTGGATATTCTAAATGAGCGAGGGGGAAGAATGTCGGTATTAAGATGTCGGCGGGCGACACAACAGGAAATACAAACGCAGACAGCAGGCCAGGCCCAGAGCGTCTCTATAAAAAGAAGAAAAAACACATTATAACGTTGTTTTGACCCTCAGATGACACACGGTAGGCAGCGGGCGGAAGGCAGGCTTGTGTGTGTGTGTGGTATGGAGTGTGCGTTCAGTGTATCTCTGTTTGCGTGACGTTATTCCAAAAAAAACGCACAAATGCACATTCTCTCGATATTTTATCCAATTCCATTGTTCATCAAGCAAATATTGAAGGCCAAAAGTGTAAACGTTGATGCAGCAGATTTTTTAAATGATTTATTGATATATTTTTTTCGCCCGATCGACCGATATGGGTGGATTTTTTTATTTTGGGGCATTTTCTCTTCACAGCTCGTAATCCTGGTCTCTTCTTAGATCTTCAGGAGGTGGTTGACATGCTGTGTGTGTGTGTGTGAGCAGAGTGGGAGACAGTGATTTAGTTTTGGTGGCTCTGCATTCATTAGCCTACTTCACACGTGTTCCTCCACTGGCGCCGTGACCTCCTTCTGTGGGAGGAAACGCACAGATCGTGGGAGAGGAAGCTCACGTTTTCTGAAACACTCTTATGATATATTCATACTGTGTGTGTGTGTGTGTGTGTGTGCCATGTGTATTTGGGACCTTTTTCCATTTTTATTTTAACAGAGCACCTGATGCATGATAATGGTGATTTGTTGCACATAATCAAATTATTTTTTTATTTTTTTTTTAAAACATAGATAATCAGCTAATAATTTCTAGTTTTAAATGACAGTATTTTAAATAAAAATATATTCTTATATATCAGATGGTGGTACAGTTGCCAAACCAAATAAAGAGCAGAAAGGACATTTTTATTTTATTTTTTTTTCCCCTCCTATATATTGTCTCACACAAAGTATTTAACAGTGATTTGTCTCATGTTACATTTAACAAATACATTTCATAATAATACAGTTCAATGAGTGTTGTGTCTTGGCGTGACATTAGTGGGATGGATGAATATCGGCTTTTCCAATAAAAGTGGAATTCGTTCAATAAAAAAAAAAAAAAGGCTCCACCCACTTTTTAAAAAAAATGTCCAAACTTTTTGTCTGGAGTTCACCTTGGCCGCATAAATCACAGCGTCCCACTTCTCTTCCGTTTCTGCTGATGTAGAGACGTTGTCTTCCCGGGTTCAGTACCTGTACCCACGGTGCGGTATAAATGCTGCGTAGTTGTTTTTTTCCTGTTGTGGGTCCTTGTGTGTGTGTGTGTGTGCGCGCGCTACACTCCCTGACTCCTCCCGTTTCTCTCTGTGAAGCCAATTACACGTGTTGGGCTGAGCGTCTGTTTCTCCAAATGTCACAGATAAAAATGTGTGGAGCCAAACAAACCATTATTTATTCTCAGCCCGTCGTCACACACGTTTGACACAATACGTACATTTTCAATTTTGCGCTCTCTCCCCCTCTCATTTGCATCGACTTTTCCCTGGCACATTTTTGATCCTTTCTTGCACAGATTTGGCCTAAAATGTGTTCAAAGACCAGCTTTGGTTGAATTTCTTTCGTCTGACGAGGATGTTTCTCACCACGCACGTTAAAGTGCTTCTCAGGCACTCGTTCACATTAAGGAGTGTAATTATCTACTTAGTAATTAACAACCAGCAGCCAAACAGAACGGAGGACTCACTTAGTGTCACGATAATATACTTCCCCTGTTTTTTTTTTGCTCCTTGATCAAAGTTTTACACATTCCGCCGACTCCTGCTCACTTTGTATTTAATGTTGTTGTTGAATAATCTGGACATTTGTAGTATAACTGGTCCTATTTTTTTTTCACAGAAAACGCTGAATACTGTATGTGGTGTTTACACCCTGATAAATCAAAGTTATAGCATCCATTGACCTCTTCCACCCAAAACAAGTTATATCTTCGTTTCTTTTGATTGTGAGTCGGATGTTGCCTCACGTTCACACGTCACACGCAGCCGCTGGTTTGCGGTCAGACCTGGAGCGAGGCGGGAACAATGTGTCCCACTGTCCTGTTGTTATGAAGCAGGAGGTCCGGAGGGGACCGGATGCGTGAAAACACACTGCCCTCTGTTGGACTGTGACCACACACACACACACACACACGCACACACGCACAAACACACACTAAAACACACACATACACACACACGCACACACACACACACACAAACACAAACACAAACTAAAACACAAACATACACACACACACGCACACACACACACACACACACACCTAGACACACACACACACACACACACACCTATAAACACTAAAACACACACAAACACACACACTAAAACACACACACACATAGACACACACACACACACCTATACCTACTAAAACACACATATACACACACAAACACACACACCCACACGCACACACACACACACGCTCACACACACGCACGCACCTAGACACACGAACACACACACCCACACACACACGCCCACACACACCTAGGCACACACACACACGCACACACACCTACACACACACACACACACACAAACACACACACCCACAGGCACACACGCACACACACACACCTACACACACACGCACACACACACACCCACAGGCACACGCACACACACACCCACACACACACACGCACACAACCACACGCACACACACGCACACATGCACACACACGCACACACCCCCACATGCACACACACACACCTACACACACACATACACGCACACACACACACACACACACAGGCACACACACCCACACCCAGACACGCACACACCCACACGCACACACACATACACGCACACACACGCACACACACACGCACACACGCACACACGCGCACACGCGCACACACGCGCACACACGCACACGCGCACACACGCACACGCGCACACACGCGCACACGCGCACACACGCGCACACGCGCACACACGCACACACGCGCACACGCGCACACACGCGCACACGCGCACACCCCCACACACTTACACACACACACAGCAAGGCTCTATTCCTGCCTGGGCTTTCGCATGAATGTGAGGAATGAATGAACGTCCCTCAGGTGCAGGGCTCTTGTCAGCGGCAGTAAACTTGACGCTTTTATTTTGAAGAGTTTTGATTTGTTGGATGTCGCTCCGGAGAGCATCCGTCCTGATGATGAATCAGTCTGTCAGTGTACGAAGACGATTAGTGGGGGGGGGTTTGACTCCTCCCCCCTGCTGTCACCGGGCGGGTTGAACAAATCAAACCTACACCGCTCAGTGCGCTCACACAGCGAGTGTCACACAAACCACAACCCACAGGCACTTTCTCCAGGTCTGTGAGCGAACTGAAAACATCTGGAGGAGGAGACGGCGATGGAGGGGGCGGATCTTTGCTTTCAGTCCATCGCTGCGATTGGTTGTTTCCTTCAGAACAGGAAGAAGGGTGCGTATGCGTGTTCCCGCCGGGGTTACGTTGTCGGCCGAGCGCCCTTCTCACTTTGTGCTCGAGTGGTTTTCCCGCCCAGCACCGCTTGGGGCGGCAGGCTCCGCCCCCTCCCCGATGAGGACGTGCGTCGTTTGTTCATCTGCAGCTTTGATTGTTTTTAATTAAGGACAAGCAGATGCAGCTCAGTGAAAACGCGTCCAGGTTGCCCGCGTTGTTGTGTCTGTCACTCACAGCTGATTTTCTTCACCTCCTTAGTCTTTTTTATTCCGGTGTCGAGCGGCCGCCGGGTCCTCCGACAGGTCCATTAACACCCGCTGAGGCTCTCTCACTGCTTATTATGGGCTGTCGGTGGTCGGCCTGCCTCTTTCTGTCGGAGCTGACGCGGTCTCGCTTTGTGGGGACCTGAGGGAGTTGAGTCCTGAAGAAACCAGCAGACTCCTCTTCACCCTCACTGCCAACTATGTGAAGTAGTGTAAATCATGTCATTCTGATATTCTCCGCCTGTGTGTGTGTGTGTGTGTGTGTGTGTGTGAGAGAGGGGCTGGTTCAACAGTATTAAATGCAAATGAGCCCGTCCTGGTCTTTGGCGTCGGAGGATTCATCCGCTCAGCACGAGAAGCCCCGAAAAAGGGATTTTTTCATACCCTCCGCGGCCCTGCCCTTAACGCAGCCAGCGGTTTCCATGGAGACCAGACGGCCAATCGCCTTCTCCGTACATGGGGTACAGTGGGCTCCATTTTTTTTTCTTTATGAGTGAGATAATCCGCTCAACACCCTCGTGCAAATTCACGCGTGGTAGCGGGCATGCAGCCGATTACAGGCGTGAGGCATTAATGTCATACCTACATTTATTAACATTGAAAATAATATAATTAAAGAAAGGCTTGTTTAAAATGGAATAGAGTCAAAGTAAAATGTCTTTGTTGTCATGACAACGCAACCGACATTAAGTACAGACCCTAAAGTGCCTTGCTAAGGAAAATGACATTTCCAAAATGGAAATAAACAATTCCTCGTAGGTGCACAACAAAGTGGGGACCCTGCGGGACTCATAGGTGTGGAGCACGCGGACGGTCTGAAGTGGACTTCCTGGACGTTTATAGTAGGGGTCTAATCCCATTTACATTAAAGAGGTGAAAGGAAGCAGATTGATTGAGAGGGTTTGATTTGGATTCTGCTGAGGAGACGCGTCACGAGACATCTGTACGTGAGCCTTCTTTGTCCCCACTTGAATGGGCAGGGTGTGCGCGTGTGCGCGTGTGCGTGTGTGCGTGACGCGTGCGTGTGCGCGTCTGAGGGAGGCTCTCTCCCCTCGTGCCTCAGCTTTGTGTTTTCCTGACCCCCTCCTCAGAGCAGACTCCGACGTCTCCGGCTGGGCCATGACGCACAGGCGCCGCCGTCGCTCGTGAGTACTGGTGCGTGCGTGTGTGTGTGAATGTTGCATGCTGGGGGATTTTTGAGAGAGGACGAAGCGGTGGTCGAGGCCAACCTGAGAGTTTGGCCTGGGGAAAAAAGTCATGGAAATGATCAAACAGAGTATGAGGTTCTTTTTCTCATTTCCCGTCTGATCATGGAAGTGGTTTTAGGACACGTGTGTGCGTGTGCGCGTGTGCGCGTGTGCGCGTGTGCGCGCGTGTGCGTACTTGGCCCAGCCAGCCACAGATGCAACTAAAAAAAGAGCTCTTTCCGCCTCTGTGTTTGCGTAGCTCTGATGATGTCACACCGGCTGAGCTATTTTTAGATTTTTTTTCTTTTTGACCCTTTCCTAGAGCGTCATTATTATTCAAAGCCTCTCACCGGCGCCTCCTCTTCTCTCCTCCTGTTTAATCTTCCCCCGTTGGGTCAATTTGTGGCGTCAGGCTGCGACGCTGGCTGCATACTCACCGTATTTATTTTTATCTCATAAAAAGAAACATTTATTAAAAAAAAATCCTACAATGTTCATCATCATGATCCATGTGAATAAGAAACTTGCAAAAAAAAATATATATATAATAATCGGGATTATATCCAGGCATTCCAAACAGGCTCAGCACTCACTATAGAGAATTTGAAAATCTGTTGTCGTGCAGCAGCTTATGTAATACAGCACTTTCCAGGCTGTGGGATTTTTCTTTTTTTTTTTTTGTTGTTGTTGTCGACCTCTCGTTCCCCTGAAATCTGTCTGGGAACCTCCTCTACTCGTCACTCGTCTGTTTTTATTCCTCGGTCTGACCTAAAAGTCATATTTGACTATTTTCTGCTTCGCTTATATGCCGGATCGCATAAGAAAGAAAGATGGAGCCTCCATCTGTTCCCACCCAAGGCTTTTCCTGCACTGAGCAGACCCCCCCCCCCCCCTCTGCCCCCCCCTCTGGGTCAGGGCCCAGCCTGGCGCATGGTCATGTGACCCAACGCTCAAGGTCGCCGTGGCTCTGAAGCCGACATCCCATCATGTCATGGAGACGCTGCCTCAGCCTTTTTTTTTTCCTCCTCTACTCCTTTGTATAAAAGTGTTTTTCTTTTTGAGATTCAAAGGAGCTGTGAGAGAGTCTGTCATCACCACCCAGACCTAATCTGATCTGTGGTGGGACCAGGAAGTGTGGAAATCATATTGGGGGGGATTTTTTATTTCTTTTTTTTTTATTGTGGCTTTTTTTTTTTTCTCAGGAGGTCCGTGAGACGTGAATTCCTGTCTCCCTCTGTACCCAGCATGGATACAAGTCATACAAATGACTTAAAATAAAGGATTCTCCAACTTCTTTCAACTATTATGCAAATGGCGATTCCAGCATATGTAAATATATAAAATATAAATGATAAAAGGCCAAGAACCCAATCAGAGCCATTCATCGTCAACCCGACGTCTTGTCGCCCGTCAAATGAGTGAACGTGTGAGGGCCCTCCAGAGGAGAGTCTGGATTGGCTGTTAATTATTAATTAATTACACGCTGTCACAGAGTGGATTGTGGGTGATTTAGGCTCCTCTCATTCCTCTCACTGTCTGTGTGCATACACAACAGCGTCATGAGGACCCGCGCTCCGTGATTGATCCCTCGGACGTAGATGAGGAAAAAAAAAACCCTCTTTGTCAGCGCGTTTCCTCAGAGAGCGTTAAAGGACCTTTTAGGCGTCCACGTTGGTGCCCGTCTGCCTTTAGCACAATGGTTCAAAAAAAAAATAAAAAAACTATCCACAGTCGTCTGCCCACTTATAAATATAACGAATGGGCCACCAGTAAATATTTAGGGACTCCTACTTGTCAAAGTGTCATGCCTTCACAACTTAAAAGATGACTGTGTTGGTCGTGCATTGATTGAAAATGTTTCAAAAGTATTTAATTATATTATTATTATATATTATATTTCATTATAAAGGAGAAAGCTTGGCTTTTCTTATGCATCAGCCGTGGTGATGGAGCCTCCGGTGTTGTCTGCGGGTGTGCGTGTGTGTGTCTTTAGTGTGTTGCTGTTATTGATGTTGTGCTATAGGAGCCTCTGCAGCGCGGCTGTGTTAACAGCTGTACAGTTGTCGGATGCAGCATGAGGAGCACGAGGCGCTGCTGCAGCTAATGAAAATAAAACCCTCCTACGAAGCCTTGTCATCGGCCGTAAATAGATGCGGCTCCTCTGCGGCGCCCCTGCCACCGCCGTTTGCCTCAAAATTGATCTGATTGTACAGTCTCTTTCATGGCCAGGCAGCCCAGGAGCGTGTCACATCAAAAGCCAACTCGCGCTTTCCATACATCTGCACCCGAGGAACGAAATACAGCCGCACGTGCCTGACAGGGCACGCGCCTGCCTACGGAATAAATCAGTGCCGAATGAAATGTGATGGTCATCGCACATGGAGCAGCCTCTTGGGTCACATGACAGTTTGCATCACAGCAAATCCCACTTACATTATGATGAATTATATGCCTGAATATTCAAATAATTTGTCACTTTAAATCCATTTTTGTCGCCTTTTTTTAACCTGCTTTCTTTGTGAATGAAATATCTTCCCATTGTTTTAGTTATTTTTATTTTATTTTATTTTTTTAAACATATCACCTCAGCATCGGGGGTTACGGCCAAAAAACAACACCAGCTGGAGAGTGACACCTTAAAACTCCAGTGTGTGTGTGTGTGTGTGTGTGTGTGTATCACATCACAACAACACACAACGCACCAAAGTGTTTTATGGGATTTCTAATTGGCCACACCCCAGACACAGAAGTGCTGTAGATGTTGAACTTTGACATCCCCGGCGGGAATTCTTCTCCAGGCCACTTTTTGTGCTGATAGTTGAGGACCAGCTTAAAAAAAAACGGTGTTTTTTTGAAAAGATATTTACAAAGTGAGCCGAGAGAAACGATCCTGGTGGTTAATCCTGTCACGTTCCACTTCGCTCCTCAACCACCCTCTTTCATCTGCATATGTAGGGCAGATAAGAACCACATGATCCACATCTTCCACTGCAGACATCACAGGTCGGAGGAACTGGATTTGAAGAAAACACACACACGCGCGCAGGCACACCCCCCCCCCCCCCCCCCCCCCCCCCCCCCCCCCCCCCCCCCCCCCCACACACACACACACACACAGTACATGTAACTGCAATTACTGCAATTATAATACAGTGCAATGGATATAAACTAAGATCATTATATATTATATTTTGTTTTCCCCTTTTTTACCAGATGCTGCTTTCTCTTCTTCTTAAATGGTCTATGCATTAGAAACTGAAGTGAGCTGAGTTGGAGCCGGTGTTTTGCAGGCTGATGATTTACTGCTCTGCCTGCTGAAGACGTCTCGCTGATCAAATCTGATTTGGCTCCTTATCAAACTCAGAAATCTTGCAGAAATAAATTGAATTTGTCAGCATAAAAAACGTGAATCATATATTTTAAGCACTCAGGTTATATCACGTCCTTGGATCCACAAGCATGAGTATTAAAAACAAACAAACAGTAATCTCAGTAGCTGTGGGCCATGCTCTGCATGCAAGACAATGTGTAAAATAAAATGAAATCCAGGTGGTTGACTGGCCCAGTTTGGTTCTGATAAAAAAAAAAAAAAGTACGGCAGCCTCACTGAGACATTGTAACAGTAACCCTGAAATCCCAATAATGTGATGCATAAAAAAAAAAAAAAAAAAAATGCATTATCTCGCAGTCACAGGGTTTTGCTGGCGAACTCGAGCTGAATTGTTTATTTTTCTTAATGAGATCTGTGGACTGATGTTTGAGCCTTTGAGGCGGAGGATTACGTAAATGTAGTAAATACGGAATATGAATATATAATGAGCTTAGCTTATATTAATTGCACCGTATTATAATTGCACGTGCTGCAGGGTTGGTTGGAGATCAAATGCAAACTACAGTTACATGAACTGTGTGTGCGTGTGTGTGTGTGTGTGTGTGTGCTGTGCACACTCAAACACGTGAGTGTGATGGAGATGCCGCCCCTCTAACCAGCTGCTGTCTTCTAAATGAAATCCGTTTCAAAGGGAGTTCACGTGCCTCCTCTCAGCGTGGGGCGACGATAAACTGAGGCGTCTAATTAATGCTTAAAGTTTTTCGTTACCTTGTGTTATTCTGTGTGTGTGTGTGTGTGCCTGGGTACAGTCAGCGTTTGAGAGAGGGTGAACGGTGACATTAAGCTCCACCTTTTCATCCCGTGTGAAAAGTGCTTCAAAGACGTTTCTGTACCCGCCCCGGGCAACAGGAACACCGAGGATCATTTGGATCTCAGCTTTAAAACAAACCCTGTCATCTTTAAAAAAAAATCTAAAATAAAAACTTCCACTGGATCTGCGCATTTATAATCTGACGTGCACACTGTAACATTTAAATATATAAATGTACATAAGAGTGGGAGTAGATTTACTCAGATGTTTTTCAGTTTATCATTTTAACACCTTTTTTCGCCACACTATTTATCTCCCAGTTGTAGTCCCTCATTACGTGTTTACATTCAAATCTATAATAAGCCTATATATGAGAGGAACATGTAAACATGCGGTAAATCGTCAGGGGGCCAATGCTGTGGTGGTTTTGTTCGCTGTGTTGTGTTGATGTGTTGAAAGTTCTCTGCACACAGGAGGAGCTTTGTGTCAAGTCGTTATATATTGTATATAATTATTATACATATTTTTTATTATATATATAAAATGATATATGTATGGCAGCTACACTTTTCTTGGATATTATTATTATTATTATTATTATTATTATTATTATTATTATTATTACTATTATTATTATTATTGTTGTTGTTGTTATTATTATTATTATTATTATTATTATTATTATTATTATTATTATTATTATTATTCAGTGAAATCAGGAAATAAACTGGATTGATAGGATTTGGCTGCACAGTTTCCAGATGTACATTTTTTCTAAAGATCATCCATTGCTCCTGACTTATTTCCTCACAATTTTTTTATTTTTTTTATGAAAAGTGACTAAACTCAGTATTTATCACCATGTAGTTGTGTACTGTGACCACCGCTGGTCTTGAGGAGCAGAATCCACTAGAGGGGGCCGAGGTCCTACAATGATTTATTCTTCGCGGAGTCTCTGAGGATAAACATCTCTTTATAATACAACAGGGACCTGTGGTCCATCATCTCTTCACCTCACGGCTTTTTATTCTGGGTTTCTTCGGTCGTTTGTGGGTGTGAACCTCAGCTTTCTGACTCTGTGAAAACTGGGTTCAATGAACTAAGAGTTTGATAGTGTGCAAAAAAAAACAAACATCTGCACAGTTGTGGTATTTATATGTTCATGCCGTTGTTTCCACGCAATCATTTCCATAGAATGGAGCATTGGCTGAACTCCAACCTTTCCATGGTGAACGTTTCAAACAGCATTAGCACATTAGAAAGTTATGACAGAAATGAAATCCCCAAATATATAAACAGAAACTAATTTAATAATTCTTACAGAAAATATATGGTTATATTATGTTATATTATTTATGGTTACATTGTAATATAAAAATGGAAGGAAACATCCTCCTCCTCCTCAGGCCTCAGCTGGCTCCCCACGGCCTCACAATAGCTTTAATCATGCGGTTGCTCCTCCCCCAGGGGGGGCGTGGCCCTCAGGGGAGCGGTTAGGACCTGGCGGCCATCTTTATTGGTTTTCCTTCAGCTGGGAGTGGGGAGGTGATGATGAGAAGGAGCACGTCACGTATCTGAGTGTGAACACCTTCTAACCCAGCAGAGAGCGACCTTTAGTGAACCCTCACCCTCCGCCCACAGAGCTCAGCCTCAAGTTCAACTCTTCCTCTTCCTCTTCATCTTCACATCGTGCACATATCTGATCTGCAGAGAGAATATAGGACACTTGATAAAATGTAAAAAAAAAAACAGGATGATGGGATTTTTTTTTTTTTCCCCTAATCCCGTCAATACCAACTATTGCGTGAGTGCATGTGGTGCCAGAGAGTCTGGGATTAATACTGAGATCTGAACAATAGAATATCGACAGATTGTATCCTGTACATAATAATCTGATTCAGGGGGCGGGGTCTATTTATCACGTGGCCGCTCGTGTGCTCTTTTTTTTTTTCAGTGTCACTCAAAGTTATTATAACCTAACATAAACAAGGAAGTGCGTGAGGCTGAGAATTTATAAAATCACTGCAGCTCTCAAAGTAAAAAATAATAATAACCTGATATAATAAGTTGCCTATTAACTAAATATTAAATATGGGTTTCAATTCAGTGACTGAGCTGCGATTGGTCAGTCAGGGACAGAAATAAAGGCAGGAGGAGCCCCCCCCCCTTTTTTTTATTTTTTTTGTTCAAGGACCCTCAGAGATGAATGGAGCCGAAATACCCAGCTTCCTTCAAAGAGCCGCCACTCCCGTCACTAAGCGACACAGACCGTGATTAGCAACACCGCGTGTAAACACATGAAATAACGCGTGTGCAGGCACATGTGTATCATACGTGTATATTAAATGTGTAGGGATTTATTTATCCTCGTCCTTTGTTCTGAGGTTGAAGTTTGCCACTAATAAAAAAAATCGAATCAGTTTTGTTCTCAGAGGCCCAATTTACCATTTATACATAAACCACAACTTCATTTGTATTTTTTATCATTTTTTGATTAAACGGTTAATGAAGCAGCAGTAATTAATGATATTTTCTGACGTGGGATTTCCTTGGTGGCTGATGGGGCATGGATGACATCTCACTCTGCATTCAGACCTTCAGGGCTCTTCAAAAAAAAAAAAAGAAAAAAAAAGATAGATGGTGGAACATTTGGTGGCAGCGTCTGCTCAGTATCGTGCTGCTGTCCCAGCCGGAGCCCCCCCCCCCCCTACACCCCTCGCCCCCGGCCTGTCAGTGAGACAAAGGACAGTTTGGTCCTTAATGAGACCAGAGGAACATGTGTGGCCCCGCAGTCCATAACCCGTCCTCCTGGGACACTGGGTGACAGAGAAGGAAATGCTTCTTTTATTGCACCACCTTTAAATGCTGCTTCCATTTAGAGTTGTTTAAATCATTATAACCATTTTTATTACATATTTTTTTTGAATGGAATGAACTCATTTCCAGAAACTCTGAAGCAGAAGTGTCAGGGTTCATTTTGGACCCTTCAGGCTGAATGTGGTTGCGTCACAGGCTTTGAGAATGATTGGGAGAAGGGTGTGTGAATGTGGTGTTTGGAGCATCTGACTGAAGTCAGCATGAGTCATCAAATCCAAAAAAAAAAAAAAAAAAATCCTCAGAGAGCTACTTTGAAGGAAATGAGGATTAAATCCAAATGAAGGGCACATTTCACCGCTTCAGAAGACATTTATTTATCTGTGAAAACCAGAATCCGTGTTGACAAGGATTTGCAGATGATGGGATTTCTTTTTATTGCCAATTCTTCTGTCTGCATTTACAACCACTTCGACAGAAAGTCTTTTTTGAGTTGAAATGACAGATTACGGTGGTTTACGGTTGAATTCAGAATAAAAGGCAAAAAATTGCTGCTTTGATTTCGATTTTTTTTTAAATGAGTCGACCCTTCGCGTCCCCATAAATCTGTGCCGTCCTAAAACATACAGATATTACAACATTAATGAGTGAAACGCTGAGATTCATTTATTTGGAGCTTCAGCCCTACCATGTGTAGTACACCTGGGGGTTTGGTTGTAAAGCTTTTCGTGACTCACTCTTTTTTTTTTTTTTACAAAATGCCGTGTGTGTCCTCTCCCTTCAAAGCGCCGAGCCGGGCTGAATAATAATTTCCTGAGAGCTGACGGAGGCAGAACTACGTCCAGCCTCCTCTGGCCGGGACGATGCCGACGGCTGAATAAATCGCGGCGTGCGATATCTGCACCGAGCAGAGTGTGACGCTTCGGGTTGACTCTTCGATATGATCCGCTGCACAGATTAGGCCTGGAAGCAGGTTATTTGTTCATGTGAAGTATTTAAAACAAATCCACAGGACATTTAAGAAAACACTGATTTGTGGAGCGTCGTGTTTTTATAAATATGAATGACCTTTTTTGATCCTGTAGTCATTATTAATTCATTCATTTTATTTCATTACTTCCCAGGTTTCATAAAAAACCTAATCATTTGTCTTTTTTATTATTATTTATTATTTTTTATTTTTTTTATTTTCTTATTATCTGTCATATTAGGGATTTTTTTTTTAAACAAATAAACCCCCACCCCCCCTCCCTGACCTTCATCTCTCCTCGACCAATCAGCACGAGTCACATCAAGGGTCCATCAGTGTCTTCTTCTGTTGCTGTTTAGGGGGGTTGTCCTGGCAACCAGCCCAGGCTTTGTGTGTGTGTGCGTGCGTGTGTGTGTGCGTGCGCACCATGCGCTGCTGCTGATTAGCTGCTCTGCGCTGGCAGGGGCTGATAAAGCCAAATTGATAGGGGCCAGGGAGGCGAGGCCTTTGTGTGCTTTGTTGTCCCGGCGTGGCTCAGCGGGACCAGGCTCGTCCTCGTGGCTGCTCGCACAATGACAGCAGCTGGAACTGAGGCGTGAGGAGTCGGGACGGAGACGGGACGCCGCTCCCCTGTCCGCTGAACGTGGGCCGGTGTGAAGAGGAGGACGAGGGCCAGGAGGAGGGTTTTGTCTTTTTCTTGTCCCATGATGGGACAAATGTTTTGTGCGTGATTTCTGAGGGTTTACGTCTCTCTCCCCCGGCTCACCTGGACCTCCTGCGGGAGGACACGGGACGTCCTCAGAGGGAGCCCAGGGGTGCGGGTCCAGCCTCCTCCGTGTGGCCTGGATGCTGAGACGGCAGGTGCGGAGTGTCAGGGGTGCTGAGCTGTGCAGGATTCCATTCGGTTCAAGTTATTCTCGGCAAAGGGAGACAAAACTCTTATTTTAAATATGGACTCCCGGCAGAATGATATTTTCACTCCATAAACCTGTGAAAAGCCCAAAATGCTGAAGTTGAAATCTTTCTGTTTGGATTACTGGCAGTTCCTCTGTCTGCAGCCTCTGCATGGCTTCCACAAAAGGTAAGAGGCTCTCTGTCTCATAAATCTGAGGCTTTCTTTTTTTGCGGGGGTCCTGACGCTTTTAAAATTCACCTGAGCATCATGTCACAGATGAGCTTTGTTGTAATCCTGCACAAGCAGTGTGTACGTGCGTGTGTGCGTGTGTGTCCGGAATGACCTCTGGCCCCGTGTCGAGTGTCACGTTTGAGACGGACGGGTGTGTGCGATGGGCCGCCTCTGTGCTTTTTTTGGTCCTGAAACGGGGCCACGGGCCCCACGTGTCACCCAGGTCAACGTGTCTGAATGGAGGCTCTATTGTTGTGGGCCGACCTCGACAAGCTCCGGCTCACTATTCACTCCCTTTGTGTGTGTGTGTGTGTGTGTGTGTGTGTGGTCCCACTCGTGGTTATTGTCCCGGCAGGATGAGGCGACGCATCCGAACCCGGCTCAGCTGTTTCTGTGTTTACATCTGCTAGGAAATGGTTTCATATAAATATATAAAATCATATTTCATGAGAAAGAGAAGACAGCACATTTTTTTATGATATAGATTCAAATTAAAACAGAAGATTTCAGAAAACAGGCTTTGCTTTGTTTTAATTCTAACTCACTCTATATAGTTTTAAGACTTTTTGGATTTTTTTTTTTGTTTTTTTTTAAACAGCGAGCTGTCCAGTTCAAGATTCTCAGCCAAAGGGAAGTGACACTCTTGGGCTTCGACCTATCCTTTTATTCTTATTTATTATTTCCCGAGGAGGAAGGCGCGGCGGGGGGTCAGGTTGAAGTGAGAGAACTCTAAAGATGAATGTTAATCAGAAAGAAGAAGAGGAGGGTGTGCGAAGTGAAGAGGAGCATCTCCAGCTCCGGGTCATATTTATTCATGAGTTCAACTCCCCCCACTCTCCTCCACGCAGCCTCTCAGTCTCTGGGGGGGGGGGGCTGGAGACTCATCCCCCCCCCCCCCCCCGCCTCACGACCCAGCTTCCTCGCCTCACGACCCAGCTTAATGTGCGTGTTTCCATTTAAATACCACTCAGTGATTGGATGCTGCAGATCCATTTCATTAAGCTGGGGGATGCTGATGTGTGTGTGTGTGTGCGTGTGTCTGTGGGGGCCCAGCGGGGGTCAGGAGGTCAAACCTGCACATGTTAGCGTTAACAGCCACTGGAAGGACACATTTCACAATATTAGTTTATTTACTTTGAAGGATCAGAAGGGTTTAATAATAATAATGTGCTTTCAGCAAATGATTCAACCTGAGCAGCTTCGGAATATATATATATATTTTTTTTTGGTGGTGATGCAAAAAAACATTTAGGTGGAGTTGCTTTGCACTTTTGTGGAAATTGGGGACTTCAGTCTTGGACTTGGTCTTAAAAATAAATCTGTTTGTGACGCATCATCACGTCTGTCGCTAAATACACTTTGTTGGCGGACTTCCGGTTTAAATGGCGATAAAGCATTGTGGGTAATTATTGTATATTTATACATCACACAGTGGCACCAAGAGATTCTAAAACCGTCACTTTGTAGTCGTCCTTGGCTTTCCGTGATTTTTTTTTTGTCATCCGTGGCTCGAAATGGAAACCTCAAAGTTCCGGGCCCTTGTCAAAGCGCTCTGCCGCATGGTGTGTGTGTGTGTGTGTGTGTGTGTGTGCACAAACGCGATGATGCAACTGCAGTTTCTTTAAATCACAGCTCTGTGGGTAGAAACCAGCTCTTCGTTGATGATGAGTCGGTGCAAAGGCATGAATTAGGTCTCCTGCATTTCATCTGCATGTTTAAAAAAAAAAAAAATCTTTATCCACGAGCAGAGTTGAGAGAGAGAGAGAGAGAGAGAGAGGCGGATGAAATGTTTGGCAGCTGCTCGGCGGTTCAGGCCTCAGAGTGAAAATACTTTGCTATTCTTAAACGTCTAAAATAACAAAGGCCCGAAACGTGTCACGTGTTCACGGCCAAGATTTCCATTACTGAGTGTCAGCGGATCGTTTACATGCAGCTGCAGAAAAAAAAAAAAAGAAAAAAAAGCCGGTTTGATGAAGCCTCGCGGTGCGGTGCAACTAAACTTTGTTTCAAACACACACACACACACACACACACACACACATTTAGACTGCAGAAATGATGTGTAATTAACTGCCCCCCGGGGATTCATTTCAAAGCTGCGTTTCCATTTCACTCTGCGTCCCTCGTCTGCACACCCTGTTTAGCTGTGGTTACTATATCTGAAAATAAGAAATGAAAACTCAATTTTATATTTTATGCCAAGCCCTTTTTTTTCTCCATTTTAACGAGAGTCATTGTGATGCATCAGCGGCGCCGTTTAAAATTCACTGGGTGAGGCGCCGCACCGGAGCTGCATGCTAATTCCTCGTTCTGTATCATCACTCACACGTGACGACGCTGATTATCGTTGAATTATAATATATTATCATTATTGAATAAATTAGAATGTAGAAATAAAGAATGATTTCTCAATTTGCATATTTGGTGGGTATGCTGTCTGTTTTATATGAGGGAAAATGATTTTACTTGTAGCATCACTACATTAACCGTGTGGTATTGTTTCACGGATGAGTAAAAAAAAAAAAAAAACATTTATCACATCAGGGGCAACAATGCAAAACAATTTTTCTTTATCATAACACTAATTAACATAATTAACAACCCAACACGTTCAAATCTGTACCAACCTGATTTCCTTGGTGTGAAATGGAATAATATTCGTTTTATTTTTATTTTATAACAATTTTAATACAGCTCAATACTATCTTTACATTTTTTGGCACTTTATATTTTTCTTGAAAGATGTGTCCTAGGCTGCGATGGTTATTGGCCACTGGAATCCTCTTATGGTTCCTAAGAATAATTTGACTTTGAGTGTTTTTGAATTACATTTTTTGTCCACGAGCATCAAACAGAGTTTTTCCCAAAATAAAACCAACTTTAACTTTTACTGCACATTCCGATCTGCTGACACAGGGAGACGACTTTAACCCCCGGCCTGAGATGTTCTTAAATGGTGGATACCTTTAAGTCCCATCACTCATTGACCCCTCTGGGTCAGAAAGGTCAGATTTGAGGAGTGAACAGGAAGCGTTGCTCTGGGATTGAATGGGACAGGAAGTTGGCTGCAGGAATGCCAACGCGCGCTAACATTACACGCCGAGGATTCCTCTCCCTGTCAGGAGGCAGCTGGCCTTACTTGGTCATGAAGCCTCCGCTCTTCAAGGCAGACGCTGGAGTGAAAAAAAAAAACAGAAAAAAAACAAAACAGGGGGAAGTAACCCGAACCTACAGGAGAAAGAGAGAGAGAGAGAGAGAGGATTAGTCATTTTCCCTGAGGAGGGGCGAGCGAGGAAAGAGTGGCACACATGGTCAGCTGAGGAGAGAGAGAGAGAGAGAGAGAGAAAGAGGGAGGAGAAGGAGTGGATGGGTGGAGGATGTTCTTCACCTCCTCGGCCTCTGGTCCGTCAAGCAGATCCGCTCCTCCATGTCGAGGTTATGTGGGATCTAATGTGGAAGTATTGCATCTCAGTGAGGACCATCAGGTAGGAAATCCACATCCTGTGGGCGAGTTAGTGCTGAGCTCTGATTCGCTCATGAGCCATGTGGTTTATTACGCGTGTTGTGGTTTTATTGTTTTTTTTTTTTTTTACGACGGAGCTGTTTTACACGGAATTCTTGTAGAATCAGAGATTTAAAAGTTTTTTTTTTTTCTTGAGTTGTCATTGTCGCTGCAACTTCTGTCAATCCTATTTTTGCATTTGTTATCAAGTAAAATATGAGAATAAGGAAAAAAAATACTGATCACAGCTTCTCAGAGCCCAATTTCTGTCCATGTCACATCCAAATCCATACTTTTTAAAATTGGTGTTATTGAATATGAATATTTACACGTGATGGAGCTGATGTTTGATCACCCTTCAACATCCGCCTCCACCAAAGACTGACTGTCGTGACAAATTTTGGCAACCCACATAAAAATCACATTTGTATAAATAATATAGATTTATTTATTCATTTGCAAGAAAAATGCCAACTTTGTCAACTTTACTGACTTCAAAAATAATTCAATACATAAAGAAGGAGATAAATGCCGATGATTTAACTGAAACTTTATGTTCCTCGCAAAATCTTTTTTTTTTTTTTCAAACATGGGGCCCTGTGTGGAGGTTTCGAAGCATTAATGGTTCCACCGCAGAAGAGGCTGACATTAGTGGCCACAGTGGCTGACTCAGCAACCAATCACCATTCATAAACTTGCAGCCTCTGTAATTCCACTGTTTTATTGAATTTGTTTTTTTTCCGTTTTTTTTCTGATTCCTGTTTTGGAACACGCTGGGCCCTCTTGTGTAATCTGGCCACGAGTCATTTTCCGTCCCATCCGACGAAATGTTCCCATGAGCGCCGCCGCTGTGATTTGGTTTTTCCAGGTCTGCTGGGCTAAAAATGACCACGCAAGTCACTCACACATGGGACACATGTGCACACGCCTGTAGTGTGTGGCGTGTTTAAATCGCCAGCTCACACTGTGCAGACATTTTTTTTTTTTTTTTTTTTTACTTTTCAAAAATGAATTCTATAATCAAACCTTCATTTACTTTATGATCGACACATTTTCACGCAGATTTCAAACATTGCTGTTCACATACTTTTTACACATTCAGCAGTAGGATTCATTTGGTACTGCAGTTTTTCTGTATTATTCTGTATATAAAAAAAATATATTTATTACAACTTTCCATCCTGCACCTCAAAACCAAAACAATGAGCGAAAGGAGAGCAGATTGGGAAGATGATATCTGGGATTGAAATGTTGGTTTGAGGTTCAAAATCCCAAATATTTTTCATTGTTTTCTCATCTAATTCTGTGACTTATTATTATACATTTAGTTGGGTGAATATTTTTTTTTTGTTACCTTGTCGAATCAGAGTGAGAGGAAAAGCTGACACAGATAAATCTCTGCAAATCACTCCGAACTGCAGAGAAATGTTGCTTTCGCTGTGGTTCCGAAGAATCTGAGCCTGGAGACATTTTATCCTGCTGCAGGAATCATGGCGGTCAGTTTTTCTGTGTGTGCGAACCCATGCGCCACTTTTCCAGCGTGTCGTTGTTGAGATTCTCGGGGTCTTTGATCGGTGTCGTCTTCCTGCATTCCGGAAGACGGGAGTCAGACCTCCACAACTCATCCCCTGACCCCCATGCTCTGTCTGACCACATACCAACCCCGTCTGCGCGCGTGTGTTTTTCAATATTTATTATATGTGCCTTTTTTTTTTAAGATTTTAGTGTTGCAGCTGAGGCCTGTTTGAACTTTTTTTTTTTTTTTCTTTCTTTTTCTTTTTTTTTTTTTTTTTTAAATGCAGGCGTTTTAAAATAAGCCAGTGAAACATTAGTGTGGGCCAGGGAACCTGATCTTACCGGAGGAGCACGTGGTATGATTAATTTAGGCCGGGGGACAGTTGTGGCCGAGGTGACATTTTAGAGTGTGTGTGTGTGTGTGTGTGTGCGTGTGTGTGTCTGTGTTGTCCTCCCCGAGTAGAGGAAACACACCATCTCTGCTCGTCTGGCGTCCTGACGCCTTTTTCAGATCTCCGCTGCAACTGGCTGCAGGTCAGAGGTCAAAGGTCACCGCCACGTCTTTCCGCAGCTTTTTGTGAGGATTAAAAAAAAAAACTGCGTGGACACAAAGCGAGGCGACGGCTGACAGACGGTGAGTTACGTTTTCAATCAGGCGCAGATGTGATGTGAGAGAAAAAAAAAACGCCCAGGATCCATGTGGACAAAAAGTCACTCAGGTTTTTTTTTTTTTTCCTGGGAAACATGTTTTTTTTCTTTCCCGCCCTCTTCTCCGCCGTGGTGTCACCCGCGAGGGTAATGGATTTCAGGCTCTGTTCATGCCTCGGCCATTTCACACCTCGCGTCTTGGGCGTGGACGGAATTTTTCTTTTCGTCCCGATTGGTCTGGGCCCGATTGTCCGCCTGCTCATTTACGTCGAGCGCGTCTCTGAACATTTCACACAAACTGTGTGTCTGTGAACCAGTTTTTTTATTTTATCCACACTCTGTCGCTGCTACAATGTTGCTCGTTGGAGCTGGATTGAAAATGAGCTGCTGAATATTTCAGAGTTGCAGTGTCTTATTTCCAACAGTAATCTGAGTCCAGCACTCGCTCAGTGTGTGTGTGTGTGTGTGTGTGTGGGTTTTTTTTTTTTTATTCACTACCCACTCCACTCCATCTTCACTTGATGTAATCTGGAGTGAAATACTGTGATTTGAGTGAAGTCCAGCTCTCGAGTCCATATATTTATGTCGGTCTCCAGTATGTGTAGATCCATTCATAATGTTTCATTCACGCCAGTCGTTTCCGAGTTTATAGCTCTCGCTACGAGCTCGGATGAGAATGTAATGGATTCAGAAATAGCTGTGGCGATGAATAAATGTCGGCGTTAATAACTCGCGGGTCGTTATGGCTCAGAGGCCACGGCCGCACTCCAGTCCTTTTTTTAATCACCGTCCGGTGCATTATGGGCCGGTGGCGACCCCTGGCTCGGTCAGGGGGCGCCCTCTGAGGGTCCGCCGCCATCTTTTGCCCGCATTACACTGAGGCGGAGCTCATTTAACGGTAAAGGCGGCGGGTAACACCGTGGCTGTCAAGGTGGTTCAAGCTGTGGCTCCGGGGCCTGATAACGGCCGTGTGTCACCTGCGAATGGTTCCTTGGATTGATTAGAGACGCAGCGGGGCTCTGGCTGGAGTCCCCACCACCTTTCGCTTCCAAAGTGCTTTTTTTTTTTTTTTTTTTTTTACCCCAGTGTGGCACCAGAGACTCCATCATTCTCTCCTCAGGAAGAGTCCCGCCAGTCTCGGTAAAGTCAAATAATGGATTGCCTCATTTATGCACAACGTGTGTGTGGGTGTGGGTGTGCCTGCGTGTGTCAGCATGACCTCAGCAGCGTGTGGCAGAGCCAAACATCTGGCTGGTCACATTTTCATCATCGTCATTCAAGCCAAAGAGAAGGAGTGGGGAAATCATTTCCGACGAGGAGATCGTCTGAGATTATCTGAAAAGAAAAAAAAAAAAACACAACTTTGTGATTTTAATCCTTTAAAAGTGGGAAAAAAAACGTTGAATGATTAAAAGACATACCAGCAGGTTTGTTTATTCCACAACGCGGTTGTTTCTAATGTGCAGGCCTGTAGCTGATCAGCGCGGCGCCCCCGGAACACCTCCCGCTACCCGCCTCCGCTCTTTGGCTCGGCATTCTGGGAAAATATCCATCACTGGGCGCGTCTGTTTTTTTGTTTGTTTTTTGGGGGTCACGGTGAAGGTGAATCACCGAGGACCGGACTGAACCAAACCAGGCTGGTGTCTGGCGTCTAGATAATTCATTCTAATGAATGAATAACGAGAAAAACATGAATAAATAAATAATATTGTCATTATCATTTTTTATTCATCAACTACATATGCCAACAACTTAGTACCCACTGTGACCTGGTCCCTCTGCCCCTCTCATTGCCCCACCCCCCTCCGACGTGCAGCAGCCTTTGACACCCCTCCTCCTCTTCCTCCTCCTCCTCCTCCTCTTCCTCCCCTTCTATTATGCGCCTCCCTGGGCTGCAATCAATTAGAACGAGAGAAGGTCCAATCAGCTTGCCATTCCTCGCCGTGAAACGCTTTCCTTTTATTGCCAATGTCATAATTAATGCGGAGGAGATTGGTGTGTGTGTGTGTGTGTGTGCGTGCGCTTGTGTTATGTCATGCTGCGCACACACAACATCACATTTTACATGTCTCACATTAATCTCTGCCGTTGACCAACACATGTACGTGTTTCTTCGCAGACATGCACATATTTAAAACCCAGTAAATGACGGTGTGCGTGTGCGTGTGCGTGTGCGTGTGCGTGTGCGTGTGTGTGTGTGTGTGCGCGCGTGTGTTTTAGATGGCAGTGTGATTGTGGGGCAGGTGGTGGACCGCTGGTAATTACTGGCCTGTGGTCCCCACGCACCAATTTGTCTTCTTCTGAACCCGATGAAAAGCCTTTTAACATCTGATTAGCTTTTTAATGTGGCTCAGTGGGCGGGGCTTAGATCCGAGGGGGCTTCCTGTGGCCTCATATTGGATTTGTGATTGACGAGCCCCGTGATCCAGGTGTAGATAATGGAGTGATGTTTTTTTTTCTGTGTGTTTGCATGTTCAGATGCATGCCTGTGGGTGATGGATGGGGCTGCATTTGAACGCCCCTTTACCTCCTGCTCTCTCTCTCTCTCTCTTTTTTGTTTCCTGTCTTGAAAGCAACACAAAAAAAAAAGCTGTTCACAGTCACTCTGCTCTGTTTCTCCTCCACGTCGGCAGCTTTCATCTGTTCCTCTCCATCAAGTCTCAGCTCTCATATCGTATCAATGCCAGCTTCCCTTTTATCCACCAGACACAAAAAGAACAACTCTCTCTCTCAAAATATTTCTTTTACCTTTTTTTTTTTTTGCACCCCCACTGAATTATCGTTTTTTTTTTTTTTCAAGTTTCTTGTCACAAATATCTCCAATCACGGCGTCGTATCATGAGAGTGTGACTATCGGCCGTGGTCAGAATGGATCCTGTGTTCGCAATCATAGGTTGTGCTATACGTTTCAAATCTAACATCTGCTCGGGCAAATTTAGGCCAAATAAAAAACATGCTAATTTCATTCTGTATTCTGAAACGGAAATGTTGCTGTAGAGTGTTGTCGTTGCTGGAGCTGAGTTGTGTGAAATCGCATCTGTCCGCCTGCGTGTGAGGTGGCAGACATCTCTGCACACAGAGGTAAACACTCATTAATACCAGCCACGCACACGCACACGCACACAAACATCTGCCATCCGTTGTTGTGGTGAGTCAGTGGACCCACAATCTGGTCTGAAGTGGACGTCGGGCCTCCGTCATGTGACCCTGGTCAAATGTTACCACAGAGGCCCCCGGTGCATCCTGGGAGGCCTCAGACTCTTAACACAGAGGCCTTTGAGTGAGGAAGCAGTGATTTATTTTAAATACAAACACCAACCTGGTGTGTGTCTGTGAAGCGTGTCCTCTGAGATGTGTGGGAGCTACTTTCATGCAAAAAAAAATAATGTAAAAGCTACAGAACCTGATTCCAGAGAGCGCGCCTCTCTTCTCTGAGTTTCGGGCGTACATCTGGACTCCTCTGCGTTGTGACGTCCTGTCAGGAGACGCCGCTGGTCGCATTTTTTATTTATTTATTTTCTTCCTCTCGTGGCGTCGGCGTCGCCGCTGGTGACGGGACGTCAGAAGCGATGCCAACCCCGAGCCTGTGGTCTAATGAGCTCCCCTGAGTGGCTGATGGAGATGGCCCCGCCCCCCTCCGCTCAGCACATCTGCCTCTAATTAGTGTGAGAAGAAAAAAAAGCAGACTTTGACAATACGTTGGACGAAAAATACAGGAAAAGTACGAAAAATATATTTTTTTATCCTCCACATCACAAAGCGAGCCCTTTTTTTAAATTTTTTGCTCCTCATTAAAACAATTATTTTTTTTAAGTACACGCCTGAAGATTTGGGCCAGTATGTGCCCAGCCCGAGGAGTGTCAGGTGCTCTTTGTGTCAGATTGTGCCAAATATCTGCAGCTTCTCCTATATCTATCTTTCACTCTGAATATGAACGCGTGGAATTATATCCCCCTCTTCTGGTCACTGATCCTCACCGCCCAGAGGAGACCACAGATAATTGGTCAGAGGAGCTGTGGACAGCGTCTGTCTCTTTACTTTAGCTGGTTATTTCATGTTTTGTTTTTTTTCACCTCACGCTTCAATGCAAAAGAGCAAAAGTAAATTTCCACCCCACTGTGTAGTTTTTTTCTTTAGAAATAAGACAGAAAGAAATAAAATGGGAAGAAAAATATCTTGGACCAGCAAAGTCAAAATACTTGGATTGATAAAAATGTATCAGATTATTGTGTATTCTCTTAATCATCCATATTTATGACTCATTTAATTACATGGCCAAATTAAATAGCCTTTGGGGCCATAAATAAGCTTCTTAGCCCCTTTTAGCAAATAACATACGAAGGTTGCCCTAATGTTTAATTAAATATTAAATTAACTTTGTTTTTGAACAACAATTTGTGCTTGATTTTCTCCTAAAAAATACAGACAATTAATGACATTTCTTTGACCTTGTGAACATTTCTTTTACTTTTAAAATAACCAAGTATGGAGTAAAACTCTTGTAGGGATATATAGTCAGAAAATGATTCAGGTAAATAAGCGAGACTGGAGATCAGATAGCGAGAGCCACAGGTCCCGATCATGTCGGCAGATATTCTGATTTAGTCGAGCATATTATAACGCTCCCGAACAAAAAAAAATTACACTTCATCAGAATACAGCCAAACAGTTTGACCTGGAGCTAATCTCTAAAAAACCCTGCATGCCATTTAATTAAGGAGCTTCATATCTGAGACGCCGGCGTCTCCCATTATCAGATTTTCCCACCTTTGTCACTGGTTGCTCATTTCCGGAAAAAATTACGATTAATCTGACAAATGTTTGAAATGACATTTCCGCTTAGTACAAATCCAAAAAGTATATATAATAAGCATAAACGCAGTAAATTTTTAAAGATCTACTCAGTTTTTCCCATCTGTTGCTGGTCCTCTCTCTTTAGCTCCCCTGTAGGCCGTTTTCTGAACTATGGAAAACTTCACAGTAGCTCTTTATAGACATTTTAGTGAGTAAATCTGAAATGTCTTTTTTTTTTCTTCTAACCATTGTCTGATATATTTACTAAAAACGTTTGAACTTTTAAAACGCCCATGTACACAAGTGAATAAAAAACGTTTCCCACAATCCTCCCCTGGGGTTGGTTGTGTGTTCCCGTGTGCCACGTGTGCACAACTTCTCTTCGTGCTGCAGCGTGTGAAAGTGCTTCTGATCCTAGTGATGTCACAAGCTGTCCGGCCTCCAGAGGATTATGGGAGAAAAAGGTGACAAGCTGCTTTAGCCTCATTAGCATCATTACATTATGACGCGCCTCCAGCTATTGTTGCCCCCCCCCCACCTCCCCCTGCTTTTAATTTATTTTAACTGGACCATAATGACATGCTTGGAGCTGATGATGGTGGTCGTCAAAAGTTTGTTTGGAGCCTTGATTTCAATTTTCGGATTTTACTGGAACTTTAGTGGCACGATGAGAAATTGGATGTGCTGTGGCAGGACGTAAATATAGAGAAGAAGAAGAAGAAAAGAGCTTTAAAACCTCTCGGCGTTTTTAGAGCCAAAAGCTGAACTGGATCTAAACAGGGAGGAGGTCACCTGTCAGGAGGAGCCATTACAGGGAAATCCCGTTACACCAGTAATCCTTTCTCTCTCTCTCTCTCGCGCCCTCTCTCTCCCTTTGATTCCTCCTGGCACCGGCTGCCATCGTCACTCTTCTTCTTCTTCTTGGCCTCAGGCCTGCAGGTGACCGGGCGAGGACCTGGCCAACGTCAGGCTTTTAATGCCGCTCCATGCCAAATGCACTTTACTGTCGCACCAGTAAGTCTCAGTGTCAGGTCTTTGTTGGTTTCATTTCTGTGTGTTATCAGATGCAGCGTAGTGTTGTTCTCTGAATGTGTAAAAAAAAAACTTGACATGACAACTTTGCTCCTAACCTTAGACCTCTGTTTCTGTGCTTTGCTGCATTTATATGAGTTATGGCTAAAGAGCAAATGCTGCCTGTTGAATGTGAGGCCAGATTTGTCAATGTTAATATTTGTTTCTATATTTCTACTCATTATCACATATGGCTGCTTTTGAATTGCTTTTAAAAGCTGACTGATATTTTAAATCCATGTTGGGAGCTCCGTGAGAATGAAAGTAAATCACAGCCATGCTGTTCACTGTTGACCGGGTTCATGCCAACATTTGCTCACAGTGCAGTAAGGCATGATGGGAATATAAAGGCTTTCGCAGGACTTTGGGATTGAAGCGGAGTTAAAGGACCAAAGGGTCGCTGCTAAAGAGATGGGAGTTGGTCCACAGGGGTTTTCAGGGACCCCGAACGCGCTGGACTTGGTCCCGTGTTGCTCGGATATTGGGAAAAAGGTCAAAGGTCAAGACGGCCAAAAGTATCTTGACCTTTGACCTATTTCCCAATGTCCAAGAGACACGGGACCAAGTCCAGCACGTTAGGGGTCCCAAAACACTTCTAGGGACCAAATTTCATCTCTCTAGCAGCAACCCTTCCCCAAAACCCTAACCCC
>JAFBJU010010884.1:0-16359 GCA_016785305.1 Colistium nudipinnis
TATTTAAGCGTTTTGCATATTTTTATGCATGTTTTCTTTTTTTTTTTGACTTTTTTGAAATTTTTGGACGACATACTATGACGTTTTGGTCACATTTTGGACAACTTTCCAATATTTTATTTTTTTTTTGCTTTTTTCTCTTTTCTGCACCCCATTGATGTATTTAAGTGTTTTGCATGTTTTTATGCATGTTTTCAATTGTTTTCAATTTTTTTCAATTTTTTTCATTTTTTGACATTTTTGGACGACATACTATACTATGACGTATTGGTCAAATTTTTGACAACTTTCCCCAATTTTTTTTTATTTTTTTTTTTCTCTTTACTCTACCCCATTTATGTATTTAAGTGTTTTGCATGTTTTTATGCATGTTTTCATTTTCTTTTTTTCTTTTTTTTTACTTTGACATTTTTGGACGACATACTATACTATGACGTTTTGGTCAAATTCTGGACGACTCACCAAAATATTTTTTTTCCACTTTTTTCACTTTTTTCTGCACCCATGTCATATATTTGAGCTTTTTGGATGTTTTACATTTTTTTTCAGTTTTTACTTTTTTTTTCATTTTTGGACGACATACTATACTATGACATTTTGGTCAAATTGTGGACAACTTTCCAAAACATTTTTTTTTTTTTTCCCACTGTTTCATAATTACATATTTTTTAAGCATTACATATTTTGCTATGTATGTTTCAATAGTTTTAAAAATGTTTGTTTTTTTCTTTTAAATTTGTGTACGACATACTATGCCATGACAATTGTTATCAAATTTTGGACAAAATACTAAATTACGCTGTTTTTCACTTTTTCTTTCTCACACTTTTCATTGCACTGATCCCACTTACCACAGTATTAAAATGTATTTATGGTTTAACCTAATTTGTTGCTCACACTGACTGGATGCACACAAATAAGTACATACTCAAACACACACATACAAGGGTGATGGACAATAAGTGAAAACCCCTACATGACATTTGAGAAAGAGCAGACTGGGTTAATAACACAGAGCAAGTCCAGGTGCATGCTGGGAGACTATTTATTATCCAGTGCTGTCATTCAGGCAGTCCTGATACATGTCGGGTGAAGGGTATACAAATAAAGTTGAATTGTATTGAAGGTGTGTCCACAGCACAGCAACCTCGCTGTCTATCATCTGGTTTGTTAGTGAGCTCATGGAGAGCTGCTGCTTTAATATTTCATCATCTGGTTAGATGTTTGCTAAACAATTCCTAACTGCTTTCTCTGTCACTTTGCATTATTCAGGAGTTTTTCTTACAAGGCAACAGAGTCTTCACACGTCAAGCTTGTCAACAACACCAACCGCCCTGAGACTGGAGAAAAGAAACAGCTGAAATACTAAGTGGCACACAACACATTGAACACACTGTAGACTGGGCTCCATGCAATTACACCAGCCACAACAACTACCTAGCAGTCACATTGTAGGAGGTAACCATGACAATCAACCTGTCTGGATTGACAAAAAAAGGGAGGACAGAGAGTGGGCGGTGGAGGAAAAAAGAATAATTGACGATCTGTAAGTGTCAATGGAAGCCTGTAGGATGTTAAGAATAGGTTCCTTATGTACAAACGGGCAAAGACCACTTTGAACTGACCCAGAACACACTGTGCAGCTCAATGGACGAGAAGTCCGTCCAAAAGGCATGAAATTATAGTGCTTGTTGAGAAAACTAAACCCACAAACTGCAGTACCTCTTTAAGAACAACAACAGTTTAAAGAGATGTCCTTGGTTGACTGACCGGGGCGTCATATCCACTCCATCACTGGGCTAACGGAACCCGACAAACGCTATTCATTCTTACAAGCAGTTCCAACAAAAAGTCCCCTTGAAATCACAGTTATTCATCGTGTCAAAGGTCATGCTGAAGACATGCCCATCATTGTTCCAAGAGAACATATCAAACCATCTTGGGTAATTTGTTGACTTCTTCTATTCTCCACCACAACATTGTTGTATTTGCAGTTTGGGGGAGGGGTGAAAGTTTGAAGATGTAGAACAAGTAAAGAGTCTTGACTGTAATACTATATAACTGTAAAAAAAAACATTCATATGAGTGATGTTACCGCATATGGAACTCCAGTGAGTTACTTCAGTCTCTCAAATAGCATAGAAATATCAATTGTTGTGTGAAACAACCGGCATCTCGTATGATTTGGCCTCGAGCCAAACAGGAGGCAGGGTGGGCTGTTGCTAGCCTTGTTTGCTCCGCTTCCTCTCCTCCATCCCCCCTCTCATCTCCTCTCCGAGTTGCTGGCAGAGACTATACAGATCAAAGCATGCACAGAACAAACAGCAGGCCTTCACACCCTGCGAGAGGCCTGTGCTAAAATGCAAGCAGAAACAATACAAGCAGAGGAGGAAAGGGTTTAACTCGTTTTGCTGCAACCTAACAGTTAATTTTTTTTGTACAAAAAAAAAAAAAAAAAAAGACAAAGGATGCCCAAGTCAATGATCTTGATTATTATTTTCCGAATATGGATTTATAAAATCCCAATATCAATCTTGGCATTTGCATCTTTTGTCTGTAAGAGGTTCAGTTAGTGCCGCGTGAAACCTTCAATAAATTACGGTTTTGTGAAAATTGGGTCAGGGAAATATGTTAGAAATGACAGGTGGCTATTGAAGCTGCACATTGCGTTCACAAGCATTAAAGCGCAACTCTTATTTTCCAACTGTCCATATGATTTTTTAATCAACAAATTGGGGGCAATTTCATTAGAGGAGAAAACTACAAATGTGCCTGTTTGACAAGCAGTTAAGTATAAGCAATAAGCAAGAAACAGCTCTGATCTGCCCTTCTGCCTGTTAAACTAATGTTTTGGTTTAATTCAGCAATGCTGTTCCTATTATCTGATGTACGTATTAGAGGATGTAATGACAACCACTATATCATGCACTGCAAATAATAAAATAGCAAATCAATTCGCGCTCTTACGTGAAAATACATATACATACAGTACATATCAGATAAATGATTGTAATAAAGGAGTTCTTTTGCAATCTCTATTTGCCCAGATGGAACTCTGCAAGCAGCAGGCCGCTGAGCAGCGAGAAGGACAGGAATGGCACATAGCCTCCCTGCTTCTCTCCCTACTGTTGCCTTGGCAACTTTGGCAGATGGGCTGTAATGTGCGTTATGGCAACCTCTTAGTGCCTGCTGTAAAGTATAACCACAGTCCTCTGCTGCTGGCCTGTGTACATTTGCAGTAAGTTGGGAATAAAGTGCTCGGCTCAAGGGGTCCCTGTCTGAGAGGTCACACACCTACAACTTCCTACAAGAACCGCCAATACAGGAAATATGATTAGTCACTAATCTGCAACGTTTAAGGACAATTCCATCCATTGTCCAGACCAATAATCTGAGCAGCACAACACTAAATCAAGACTATGCAGTACTGAATCACAGAAACAATGACATACAGTGAAAGTGAAGTACGCAAGAAAAATTATAATCAAAATAAATGTTTTTCAATATAAAAGTGTGCACTAAATTAGACCACGTGCATCTATTAGAGAGATTCTTATTCACAATGTCACCAAACCTTGTGAGTCCATTTCACTGAACAGGACAATGGCACATGGACACACACAGGCTACGGCGTCATACAAGCCAACAGCCTACCACAACCCCCAATCACTGCTCTCCTTCCCATGCTTGGCACCATAAGCACATCATCTACCATTTGTCCAACTAATCATGACTAATTGCAAAGATTATATCAGTAATAAGGTTTTGTTCCAATTGTGTAGTTCTGAAACGATCTTCTCCGCTCGCTGTGGACAGTTAATCATTTAGTGCACACGTGAATGATTAATGTCACCGTCATGTTTCAATTACGCCGACATAATCATTCCATCGCCTTTGATAGATATTGTGATTGTTCGGGTTTTAATGCGACAGCCGCCTTTGTTTCTCAGTACTTCCATTAAACCGGACTCAAAATGCAAGAAAACAGCTGCTTGTTTATCTAAAAACTCCACTAAGCAAGGGCCATGTTATCCTTGTTGTGGATGAATCATTTATTTCGCACCACTTGTGCACTCCATCTACTGATGAGGACAGTAGGACAGACATCTGGTTACACCAAGTGCACAACAGCCTTTGGACAACATGCATGCAGATTCACTACAGGAACCTTTTCCTGCAAAACCAATATCCACTTCAAAATTCACTCGTCCTGTCAGCTTGGTTTCGGCCACAATCCAAAATCCATCACAACCCTCTCAACAAAATCATAACAATGAGGAGTAAAATAATGGGACTGAAACTGGAGCCACTTATCGGCCTCTACGACGGAGGAACCAAACAAAAAGTTACACAAACAGCCTCAGACACAACTCACACACTGCACGGCCAAGACGGTCTTCTACCCTCAGGTCAGAAATTCAGATCACTCACATAACGCACTAAGAGAGCCATGAATAGTTGATCTATCATTAATTTATACTCATATACACATACATTCACATCAACAAACACTACACCACAAATCACAACCGTTTTTTGGGGAATTTGAATCCCATATGAATGACCTGCCGCATTTTGAAATAAAAAGATAACCACCATAAATACGTCGCCGGACTTTTCATTTTGACAACCTGATACTTTGGCGTTTCGTTTGACTCACCTATGTACAGTGAGGAGTCCTTCCTGTGAACATGGTCATCAATATAGGAAACTCCCAGAGGCTGGACAGGTGTGGCCCCGATGCCCAGCAGGACCTGGGCCCCGATCAGCAGCAGGTACATCATGTTGGTGTTGGCCCGGTTGCCACATTTGAACCCAGAGTCTCGGTTCTCTGACCTGGAGTTGTTGGAGCAGATGTCCCTGCCGTCCTCGGCGTGCCACGAGTCGCCGGCCTCGTACTCGTACTGGTGGGTCAGAAACTCTGGCAGGGCGGACAGCAATGCTCCCAGCGCCATGACGATCCCACCGCAGCCAATCAGGCGAGGCCTGTGGGCCTTGGCGCCAAAGTAGCTGACAAACAGGATGAGGGCCAGGTTGCCAATTTCGAAGCTGCTGGCGATGACGCCCACATCGGCGCTTTGCAGGTTGAAGCGTCTCTCCAGAGTAGTTAGGACACTCACCTGGCAGAGAGAGAGAGAGGGTAAGCAGTCATGAAGTGGCCTATTAGGACTGCTGATTACATCACAGTAAACCTATGATGATACATTATTTCATAAAGACTAGTTTCTTCACTTAAAATGCGAAATATTGAGAAAGACCAGACACGCAGCCATTTGCCTGATCTCAAATACCAGCATCTATTCCAACATCTTCCTCCCCCCTCACTCCCCCCGCCCTCTCCAAAAACCACCCTGAGGCGAGTCTGATGCCCGACCAGGGATACCGAGGGATGAGTCCATGTGTGCGACTTCAGGCAGGAAACCTGATGTTCTAATTATACTGCAGACACAAACACATGGAACCAACTGTTTTTCTGCAGAAACCTGCCCCCCCAACATCACATGAGTACAGGTTCATCTACAGGACTCTTAGTTAAAAGTTAAATCATTTTAAACTGGATTAATTGTCCACCCACAGTGACACTATAAGTCTCGAGACCTCGCAAAGCAATTCCAGATAAGAAAGGGAGACTTTAATCATGACTATGCAAGTAAAATAAGATGGATCAATATCCATTCATCATGTTTATATATAGCCTATTCTGTTGCTCAAACCAAACTCCACTTCACAATCATAGAAATTGTAACAATAAGACATTTTATTCCTATGCTGACTTTTCTCTATCCATTAGTTTATCATTTGTTTATTATTGAATAATCCATTACAGTTTAAAGATACATTCAACCAGAAATGCTTGTCACATCTCCCAAAAGCCTAAGACAAAGGGTGTAATGCTCTTATCTAATCTCCACCAGATTCAGAGTACAAAACCCTTCCATTAAAAACACAAAGATCCAAATTCAACAATTTACAGTGTAATTTTGGAGATTTGTGCTTGAAAAATGACAAACAATCAAGCGCAGGAGATATAGGACATGACCATTTCTGATTTAAGGGTGGACCACAACACAGTTAATGCCACCATAAACCAGTGCTACATCTACAATAACTTTATACAAATAAACTATGAATTATCTTAATACTGAAGGGGATATATCTACTACAACACTGTCCTTAGCCTAGTCATACGGTGCGTTTCCTGACCTATGTATAAGGTTCAGACGAAATCCAGACATCCAGCACAATCTGTAAATGATTTCTAAAATGGGAAGATAGAGCCCTCTAGTCTATTATTCCAACAGCAGGTTGCTAAGCTAGCTACAGAGAACAACTCATTTTCTGCTGTATTTACAGAGAATATAAATTGTCAGACCAGCCAGAAAATAAAAAGCCATTTCAGTTTAAAATTGAATTCAAAATTGAAGTAGTTCTGCTGTGTCAACAGGGCCGACCTTGAGTTATTTTTACTTTCTACTCTTTAGTTAAGTTTTTCTGCAATTTATTTGTTGTGCCAGGAACAAAAAAAAAAACAAACACAAAACCCAAGAATTGAAAGGTGCAGTGTATTTAACCATCTAAATAAAAGCAGCCCCAAAGCAGACCGAAATGAGAGGTAAACCCAGGAACTTTACCTAACCTCCTTCAAATACTTCCTCATCTGTGCGGATCAATCACATCTCAGAGAAACATTTCTCAATATCTCCTACTTGCATAACATAACCTTAATCTAAAACAATATATATATGTATTTAGCTTTAAACTCAGTCAAGTGGCTCCGTTCATGAAATCAATACTTTCAGCCCTATCCTCTTCCCGACCTACAATTATTTGTGGTATCAATACATCCATGAGGACAAATCAGGAAAATAACAGCCCTGACAATAATGGTATCCTAAGTTTTTACAGAGATTTACAGGAAGTGGTGGGGCCATTTCGGAGGTTAATGTCACCACAGATGCATTAACAGCTGCTGGGGTGAAGGCTTTAGACCACAACATAAAGCTCAGTCATTGCTGCCACTGCACATTCATTTTGATTTAAGCTCTCACTGGCGATGCAGAGGAAATGATTAGTATATATATATTCTTGAAATAAGAGGAATCCTCTGAAAAGAAATCATAAGCTCCTTGTCACTGCTTTGGTGGGTGATCACGTCATCTCCTATATAGAGGCCTGCATCCTCCAGTGTCAAAGGCCCTCTGCGTTACAGGATCATGTGGGTGCAGAGTGAAGCGGACTGGACGGATCCTCCTGTCCACCGTTTCATAACCTGCCCTCTAACACAACCTTACGCACACATACATACACAATTCACCAGCAGCAACGTGCTGTGACGCGCTTTGTGCGGATGGTGCATAGGCCTGATGGATGATACGCAGCAAACTAATCCATCAGTGAGATCGAGCTCAGGTGTGACGATGTGATTGATCCAATGTGGTCAGAATGGAAATGATTATCAGACGCCGCAGCGGCGGCAGCAGCAACATGATCCGCCGTGTATGTGTGCGTGTGTGTGTATGTGTGTGTGAAGGGCGCAGTGATTGATCAGGACACTCACCAGATACGCGCCCACCGTGCCCTGTGCCAGCATGAGCGCACATTCCGACACCAGGAAGATCTTGATGTTGGAGAAGCAAGAGGTCTTCTTCTGGCTGTCGTCCTGCTCCGGGTCGTCGCCGGTGCTACTGCTCCGCTCCGCCGTGCACATCTGGTTTTTCACCTGCATCCTGACGCGGCTCAGGTTCCGCTGGGCTCGGACGGCGTGGACGGGAGCTGGCTCGGTCCGGCGGAGTGCATCGGGCGGTGGTGACGAGGTGGCTGCACTGCGGTGGGTGTGGGGGGGGAGGTGGGGGGGAAGTGCGCCGTCAGCGGCCCGTGGAGGTGGAGGCTGGGATAGAGAACCGCCGCGGAGCTCTCAGCATCACTCTGTCCTCTCGGTCCAGCCTGTGCCTATCGGCTACATCATATTTAAATACGTGGCTTACGCATGCACGTGCGCGATGGCCGACGTAGGACTACAGGATGCTGTCTCGGGCTCCACATCCGGGATGTTGCATCTCCACCCAGCACCGGTGCAGCTCATCAGCACCACTCAGCATCCGACAGGCGGTGACGCTCCTCCCATCGGCACGCGCCAAACCTCTCACTGTCTCCCTCTCTCTGTACTTCAATGCGTCTGCACCACACCATCATTTCACCAGGGCACACTTTCTATAGAAATAAAAAGATTGTCAAAAAATAAAATAAACATCTCACTCAACAGAGGTATCAATGACAACTCACACATTACTCCTTTACTATCAAACCATATTTTGTAGAAAGGTTACGGATGTGCATGCGTTTGTTTCACTGACAGTAATATAATAGATTTTTTTTCTCTGTTAAAAAATATAGATAATATCATCCTATCTCTCTCTCTTGCATAAAAACAAAGAAACAAAGGTTATGCATGCACTTCAAAAAAGGTGTTTTCTCTATCCCTGTGCATGCCAGTGTTAAATTATATTGTGTTCATTTTGGCTGAGATAATGTACTGTATCTCAGCTTCAGGATGGTTAAAAATTCATCACTTGTCAAACAGGAAGTCTGTTACACACACACCAGCAGCCCATTGTGCTGTACTGCCGTTGCTGTACAACACGAAAACACTTTGCTATGAAGTACTATCCTATCAGTGCGGACAAATGTTCAGGGACCATAACATTCTCCTCCATATTTATTTCATGATCTCTAATGTGTACTTCAAGCTTTACATAGCAATATTTTGACAAACGCGAGGGACGTGTGTGTCTTCTTAATGGATATACAGTATGCATATATTGGCTGTATTTGGTAACCGTTCAGCCATCGGGCCTGTGTGTAGGTAACTACATCTGCATTGACAGTTCAACTTTACAACCTTACAGTTAAAAAAAGAATGCAACTGACTATTCCACCAGTCAAGAAAATGGAATGTCACTCTCAGCGGTGCTATTTAAAGGTAAATGTTAAGAATGTTATGGTTGAATACGACCAGCAGCACCTCCCTTGTGTAGTACACATGCTAATGCTGGCTTGTTTTTTTCAGATATTTATTTAAACGTGTTTTTCCTGGTATAAAATAACCTCAGCCTACATGAACAAACATTCACTCATTTTAACCAAGGACAATTATGTCTAAACAATAAAGTCCATCTGCTCTAAAGTTTATCATGCAGAGGAATTAAAAATGACAGAAGTAAAACAAAAAAAAAAGGGGCAAAAATCCTCCATCATAACCGTGAAAAAAGAGAGCACAGAGTGCCAAGTTCACTCACCACTCACCCTGCAGCTTTTGGCTCCACTATATTGCTCGGACCAGTCAGGACCAATTCAATAGCATCTGAAGCAGCACAATCTATCAGACAAACTGTGGACTCAGCAGGACGAGCATCCATTTCTCATAGAGTCATTCAGAGTACCCGGGGAGATTTAAGACCCACCAGAGTGCCTGCTGATGCAGTGCAAGCCAACGGAAGGCATTATTTTAGGATGCCTCATAATCACAAGGTCCACTGAAAGAAGAATGCATTAGTGCATCTTGTAACAAACAGATCCCCAGAATGTTACTGTTGTTTTTGCGGCACAGTGTGTATATATATATAGCTGTATAACAGGCTCCGAGAGGAACTCCACTAATATTTTTACCTATAAATATTCATCCAAAAGGGTTAATTTACTATAATTTTTCTAGTGGCAGTTTGTATATACATATTAATAGTTGTGTTGTATGTAAGACTAAGACCAGTGTAGAACATGGGGAATACTGTGACCCACAGTGTGTCCCTGACCTTCTCACTGTTAGCTGCCAGTCATGTTGTTGATATAGTGACTCGAGGTCATTTGACTCTTGCCCTAATTGGAAATCTCAATAATGGATAGCACCGTTAAAATGATTTATGTGAGCTGGCAGCGTTTAGACTCTGGTTTGCATTTCTCATTCTATCAATAACAGAACTTAACAACTGGACCAGATCACTGAAATAATATGAAGAGCTGATGATTGTCACTGAGAGCAGAAGGCTGTAAACAACTCACAGCAGATCTGTAAGCAAAAAAGAGCTCCACGTTACTCTGACAAGTCAAATGTCCAATTCATGACCAGGTTTCTGGCATATTATAGTAATATTTTATATGTGGTTTCAGAAACCTGGATAAGAGCGGATCTGAGTTTGAACCAATAATTCTTAGCAAATAAAAAGAGAAGAATGTAAAATTAAATTATACAAAATAAAAATAAAATATATCTTTATATTAATAATATATAGATATATATATTTTACTGTATGAACTTTCAAACTAAACCCAGTGGGCATTATTTGCCATCTACAGTTCCCAGTAGTGGGCCTCCCATGACCAATAAGTAAATAAAATAATTTGTAAAAATGTAAGGGGGAGAGGCTAGCTTCCCTCAATGAAAGATGACAACAGGTACATTCTTTAAACAAACAAATCAATTTGGTAAATGATTAAAACTCACTTCCTCCTCCACAAGATGGTGAGAGTTGAACATTTTGCCATGAAAAGAGCTTCACCTCCACCCGCCAGCATCCCCTACAAACGGTAACAGAATTAAGGTTAGGCCAGCCTGTACAGAGGTAAAAAAAAAAGTAAGAATAAAACATGCTCAAACATTTGACCATCAACTCAATTGAAGACAACAGATACTATTATTTACTTTACCGTTTGTATTTAAAAATAATAATGCAAAATAGATGTGATACGATAAACCTGTCAAGCATGATAATTACTGGTTGCTGTGACCCCGTTTGCAATTTATTAATCTTATAGAGTGTCTGTGCTCGACTGAAAATCATAGCGCAGCTATTGAGACTTGCATCTTGACTTTTCTGAAACTCTGACTCAAATGTAATTATACTACGAGATGAAATCTGAGAAAAGCTGTGTATTAGCTTACGTACAACTAACTAAACTTCTGTAATCAGAGCCAACAAAACATGTTGAAACAGTGGGTTTGCCTGTGGAGTCCTCCCTTCAAAGGTTTATTCAGCCCTTAAAGTGTGGACCCCAGCCCATAATCCCCCTGGAGACACACCTGTAAAGGAGAGTATAAAGACCCTGGACAGCAGAGAGTCAAACACAGAAGCTCCACAGCCTCCACAGCCTCCACAGCGACCCTGAAGATGACCCTCACCGCCAGCCTGTTGCTGGTCCTGCTGCTCGGCCTGTCTCATGCTCAGTCTCTCCAGGAGGACGAAAGCCAAGAAGAAGAGCCAGACACCATGGACATCACCACCAGGATTCTGACCTCCAACAATGCCAGCGATGAGATCCTGCTGGAAGGAGACCTGGTCGTTCCCAGAACCAGAAACGCCATGAAGTGCTGGTCCCAGAGATGCCTGTGGAAGAAAGGCTCCAACGGCTTGGTGATGATCCCATACACCATCAGCAATCAGTTCACCAGAGGGGAGCAGCAGAAGATCAACAACGGCCTGAGGAGCTTCCACAGAAGAACCTGCCTCCGATTCGTCCCCCGTCGGAACCAGTACGACTACATCAGCATCGAGAACAGAGGCGGATGTTTCTCATCTCTGGGCAGAACGGGGGGCAGACAGGTGCTCTCTCTCAACAGGGGGGGCTGCGTCTACCACGGCATCATCCAGCACGAGGTCAACCACGCTCTGGGCTTCCAGCACGAGCAGACCAGGAGCGACCGAGACAGGTACGTCAGGATCAACTGGGGGAACATCAACCGGCGGATGGCCTACAACTTCAAGAGGCAGGACACCAACAACCTGAACACTCCCTACGACTACTCCTCCATCATGCACTATGGAAGAACAGCCTTTGCCATCCAGCGGGGCAGGGACAGCATCACCCCCATCCCCAACGCCAACGTCCAGATCGGCCAGAGGCGGGGCATGTCCTACTGGGACATCAAGAGGATCAACTTGCTCTACAGATGCTAAAAACAATGCTGATACCAAATAAAACGAATTTAAATTACTATGACGTATGGTGTTGAATCAATGTGAATTACTCAATCAGTGTCCCCGAGGAATAAAATCAATGCAATTTAAAAATAAATAGCTGGTACATTGATGACACAAAATAATAGAATGGACAATTATAACATGTAATAAAAATACTGTATCAACTTTCAAATTAAACCCAGTGAGCACTTGACACCTACCATTCCCAGTAGGTGGGACCATTAACCAAAATAAAAGTATTAAAATGAATTAAATAATAAACTAAATATATGTATACATTTTTATACAGGGGAGAGGCAGTCAGCAGTGGGAGATTCCCTCACTGAAAGATAACAACAGATCAATTCCTAAAACAATTGTGTTAAATGATTCAAACTTACTTCCTCCACAAGATAGTGATAGTTGAACATTCTGCTGTTATAACAGCTGAAATTGGATGTTTAGGAGAGGTGTTTTTCCTCCAGCTCTCAAAATATGCCGCTTCACTGCAAAATGTGACAGAGTCGGGGTTAGAGCAGCCACTATAAAGGTGAAGAACACAAGTAGGATTAAAACATAACGATAGTTGACCACAAAACACATATGACACCAAACTGTGAAGGGACAATACAAGCAAGCAAAAATATATTATTATAATTACTAATAATATTAGACAAAGGCAACAATCACGTGCTAGAAATCTACCTTAAAAACATGGCCATTGATACTGAAAATGAACTTTGTGATTCTTTCTTTTTTTTAAGAAAATATAATAATTAAAAATTAAATATTTAATATTGTTAAATAAAGCCCTACTCAGGGTGACACTCCATGTTTTCCCAACAGGTTTAGGGTCAGGTTGGGTGGTTTGCAGCGACTGACAATGTAGGCTCCTGCCGGAGATTTAAATCACCTCCGGAGACACATCATGCATAGTGTCACCCTTCTCCTTATATGGTCCGAGAGGAAGTGACAGAATGGTAGTCACTTGCCCTGTAGAAGTGGGTCTCATGAACAGTGCAGGAGGACATTTGGGACATAAAGGGATCACCCTGCTGTGATATTTAAATGGTCTTCCTCATCTAAGTCTAAAGAAATCGAATGCACCAGAGTTCAATTGTGCTTCATTTAAAATAAATGTATCCCACACCCTCAAAATGGCTATTTCCCAACATCAATAAAATATAGAAAAAAACTATGTAGGGTTTGCAGTTGGCACATTTTAAAGGAATGGAATAAGTGTTGTTTTAATGCAAAAAGTACTGCAGTTTGACTCCTTGTTGAACCATGGTCTTATGCCAACAAAGAAAATATCAAATAAAATGTTTGCATTTCACCAAATATCCAAGAAAAATATCCTTTTCAGGCAAAGGGACAGTCAGCATTCAGTCCAGAGTTCAATAAAAAAAGAAAGGGACTCAGTAATAAATGGTCTTTTTGAGTCAGTTTTCCTTCAGTTCCTTAATAGTAAAAATGAATATGAATTCCTTCTGTAATTTGAGGCTGGTGTCCCGTGGAAGTCCTGACCTGGGAGGAGGTTTCAGGCTGCTCATTGCCATTGGACCGGTTGGCACCAAGTGTTCTGGGAACTCCTGTAAACACATTGCAAATGTGTTTTTATTTTGACAGCCAGCTGTAATACAGTGGTATGTTGTTGGATGAATAAAAGTACATCTACACGGGTTGTTGCTTAGTATAATTACAATGTCATGCACAGATTTGAACACTTTTTCCATGCTGGGTTGTTGAATATATTTTTTTAGGTCTTGGCATTGAAAAGGTCACAATTTAATATCTTAATGAAGCAAATATGGAAACATGGCTAAATCCTGATAGCCAACTTCATGGTGTTAATCAGCCCTTAAGTGCATAAGATAGAAGACAATATAACTTAATATAATTACTAAAAACGTAAACATACAGACACAAGAGATATGACTGTATCCTTGGATACATTTGCAAAGACACCCGGTGGCTGATTAAGTGACATACTCTGAGAATATAATCTCGAATCCCGAAACAAAAAAGATTTATTGAAAATATCTTTCTGTGTGCTTGACAGTGTCATTTACATAAAAAGGGCAGTACTGCGTAAAACAATAAAAGCCTGCAGTACCTTGATGTGGCATGACACTGCCTTTCTTCTTTCTTCTTCGGGCATCAGCTTTATGCATTTCCTCTCTGTATGGGTCCAGTATAGGTATGTCAACATTTTGCTCCTACAATGAAAACCGTGGAAAAAACAAAGCTAAATGTAATAACTGATAATGACATGACATCTGTTGAACATCAATTCTGCCACATTAATGTAAAATAGCAATGAAAGATCTATTTTATTGATTGTGCAAAATTACCAGACCCATAACACTTAAAAATGTTGGGTCCTTTGTACGTGCTATTTAGAATCTGTGGTGAAGGTTATACATTTCACTAATTATCTCTGACTGTGTTCTTGGATATTACATTACTAAATTATTAGCATGATGTTAAACTTTGAAAAGCAGAAACAGGAGCATTTGGCACCAAGACAGTGGTCTGAAAATGGACATACAATTCATCTGCGAAATATGAGAAACAACCATCATTGTAACCGTGCAGCTTAACAGCACAAGAGACAACATCCTCCAAAATGGCTGGCCATTGCTGTTGTTCATTCCTCCACTGAAAGATATAATGAAAAGTATATTCCTAAAGATCTTGGAATTTTGAAAAATGATCAAATTTAATTTCCTTCCAAGGAAAGCTGTGTATTTGCTTACGTACAACTAACTAAACTTCTGTAATCAGAGCCACCAAAACATGTTGAAACAGTGGGTTTGCCTGTGGAGTCCTCCCTTCAAAGGTTTATTCAGGCCTTAAAGTGTGGACCAGAGCCCATAATCCCCCTGGAGACACACCTGTAGAGGAGAGTATAAAGACGCTGGACAGCAGTGAGTCAAACACAGAAGCTCCACAGCCTCCACAGCGACCCTGAAGATGACCCTCACCGCCAGCCTGCTGCTGCTCCTGCTGCTCGGCCTCTCTCAGGCTCAGTCTCTCCAGGAGGACGAAGGCCAAGAAGAAGAGCCAGACACCATGGACATCACCACCAGGATTCTGACCTCCAACAATGCCAGTGATGAAATCCTGCTGGAAGGAGACCTGGTCGTTCCCAGAACCAGAAATGCCATGAAGTGCTGGTCCCAAAGATGCCTGTGGAAGAAAGGCTCCAACGGCTTGGTAATGATCCCATACACCATCAGCAATCAGTTCACCAGAGGGGAGCAGCAGAGGATCAACAACGGCCTGAGGAGCTTCCACAGAAGAACCTGCCTCCGATTCGTCCCCCGTCGGAACCAGTATGACTACATCAGCATCGAAAACAGAGGCGGATGTTACTCATCTCTGGGCAGAACGGGGGGCAGACAGGTGCTCTCACTCAACAGGGGGGGCTGCGTTTACCACGGCATCATCCAGCACGAGGTCAACCACGCTCTGGGCTTCCAGCACGAGCAGACCAGGAGCGACCGAGACAGGTACGTCAGGATCAACTGGGGGAACATCAACCGGCAGATGGCCTACAACTTCAAGAGACAGGACACCAACAACCTGAACACTCCCTACGACTACTCCTCCATCATGCACTATGGAAGAACAGCCTTCGCCATCCAGCGGGGCAGGGACAGCATCACCCCCATCCCCAACGCCAACGTCCAGATCGGCCAGAGGCGGGGCATGTCCTACTGGGACATCAAGAGGATCAACTTGCTCTATAGATGCTAAAAACAATGCTGATACCAAATAAAAGAAAGTAAAATTACTAGGACGTATGGTGTTGAATCAATGTGAATTACTCAATCAGTGTCCCAGAGGAATAAAATCAATGCAATTTAAAAATAAATAGCTGCTACATTGATGACACAAAATCATAGAATGGACAATTATAACATACAAACCAAAATGGAATGTTTTACCTTATCAACTTTCAAATCAAACCCATTAAGCATTTGACACAAACAGTTCCTAGTAGGTTGACCCATGACAAAAACAAACAATTAAATTAAATTAATAAATTAAGTAAGAGAGTTGAGAATGTTCTTTATTTCCCTCACTGAAAGATAACAACAGGTGCATTCCTACAATATTGCGAAATGATTTAAACTCTGCTGCTCCACATATGGGACAGTTGACATGTTTTGTTGTTACAACGATTTAAATCGTTTTTTTTATAGGGGTGGGCTTTCTTGGCACCTTGCCAAAGGTCAGGAAATTTACATAAATCTGATCAGCCAAATATGATTCAAGAATTAAGAATGTATTGGTCGTATGCACAACAATTACAGAGCGAAGATGCTGGCAATGAAATTCTTACGTCTCATACTCCTCGACAGTGCTAAAGAAAACTGTGCTCATAAAAAAGTAACGAGCA
>JAFBJU010010940.1:0-12500 GCA_016785305.1 Colistium nudipinnis
TGTAGACGGACCAGGAGATGGAAGAGGACCAGGTTGTAGACGGACCAACAGATGGAAGAGGACCTTGGTCAAAACAAAGAGACGGCAAGTAGAAGATTTCTCAGCGCCAATTACCGATGTGGACAAAACCATCCAGTTCCCCTGTGAAGATGTGAAGGTAACCAACCTGGCTTTCTTGGGCTGTGCAGGCACCGACATTTGAGGCATCCCTCAAAACCTGTGGCCACTGGTACTGGGTCTTCCGAAGAACCATCAGGCAAAAGAAAACTGAGACAGAAGAGGAAGCGGAAATGGCTGGAAAAACACAGGTATTCCGTATATTGCGGGAGTGTCTGAAAAGGAGAGAAGAAAAATATCACCACCCTGGTCAGTGGATATTTTTTTTAAACTAAACGTCACATAATGGCTAAAACTTTGTTGTTTTTTTTCAATTGTTCACAGAAACGAGAACCCTACAAGACAAAGTCCAGCACGTGGACAGGTAAGACCTAACCAAACTTGAATATTTCTTCATTATTATCTGTACACCTTAATTACATTTGAAGGTTCACTGTAGAAAATGAATACAATCTATTTCGTGTATATTTAGTCGTCCACCCACTGACGGACGAGTTTTAACCATTGTTTTTCTCTCTCTCTTTTCCTCAGGTTGTTGTTCACGAAGCTCTTCTCATAGTAAGAATAAGGTTTTTATTTTACATATGTGTCTGTCCATACATGTGTGTGTGTGTGTCTGTGGGAAGAAAGCCTGCCTCCATCACTCTGTGTTTGTGTGTGGGTGGGTGTGTGTGTGTGCGCGCACACGAGTGAAGGCCGCCGTGCCTTTGCCGCTACATGCTGAACATACTGTCTTCGTCTTTACACAACCTCTTTTCTCTCTCTCTCTCTTTACTTAGGACGCTAGCTCAGGACAGTCAGGAGACATTTGGTGTCTGTCCTCAATGGTTAAACAGCATTTAGTGGAGGGACTTTGTCCCTTTTAGTTGAGCTTTTAGGTGTAAATGTGTCACAGGAGACCCACTGAGGGTCCACCAGTAATACGGACTCTTATCGGGCCTCTGTTTAATGAGAATAGGTATGTTTTTAATCATGTGATTAATTATGAGGACAGATGTGTGTGTGTGTGTGTGTGATGGAGGATTTTTGTGTTTGTGTGTGTGTTGAGCAAGATGCTTAGAATTGGCGTTGAAGGCTTCATTGATCTTGTGTGTGCCTGGATTGTCCGATAATCTGTGACTAACTTTTCCTTTTCAGGTTAATTTACAGAGAAGAGTCTCTGTGTGTGAATGTGTTCAATTAAAATTTAAATCTAATTAAAAACCAAAATAGGTCGTTTAAACGATGCAGTTGCGGCGTCCAGGATTTAATTTTTTCATCATCTGCCAAGTAAGTGCCACTAACGCTAACCCTAACCCTAACGACTTCTTTTCTCCTTTCAGAAAAAGAAGAGGTCATCGATTTTGATTCAACATTGCGTATTCGTATAAAAATTGCGTCTTAGTTGTGCTTAAAAAAATAAAAATAAATAGCAAAAAAAACAGATACATTCTCAACTAAGAATCTAAATTATTCGTTAAACAATGCAGTTGCATTGCCGGCGTTTTATTTCTCATCATTTACCAAGTGCCTCTAACCCTAACCCTAACCCTAACTACTTATTTTTTCCTTTCAGAAAAAGAAGAGGTCATCGATTTTGATTCAACATTGCATGTCAAATAATCGCGTTTTAGTTGTGCGTTAAAAAAACAAACAAATCCCAGCTCAGTAAGTGCCAAATGTGATTTATTGTGTTTTCCAGGCCGCCGTGCCCACCTTTCAAGGCCGCACCTGTCGGTCACTGTCATGGTTTTCATCACTCTTTAAATCCGTTTAGGTCGAACCAATCTGACCAACAAATAAAATAGAAATTGACTATATATACAGAAATTAATTTACTGTATATTAAATTATTATTATTATTATACACTTTATTAAATATAATTTTTTATAACCCTGATCTCAAGAAGATCATTTTTCCAATCATAGTGTGTGTGTGTGTGTACCTCTTCTTCTTGAATGAATGGATGAAGCCTTCACACATGGTAGTGTCCTGGTCCTGGTCTTGGTATTTGTTAGTCCAGGGATTAAATTGTTTTTGAGGACCAGGTTCAGAGTGTCGTTCAGGAAAGAAGATGAGGGTCTCTATCAAGACCTTCATTAGTCTTTTCTATTTCCATCCAACATTTCCTCTCCACACACACCACTGTTTTCCTGAAACATTTCCTCTCCACACACACCTCTGTTCAGATTTCAGATCCACGATTTCCTCTCCACACACACCTCTGTTCAGATTTCAGATCCACAATTTCCTCTCCACACACACCTCTGTTCACATCCAAAATTTCCTCTCCACACACACCTCTATTCATATCCACGATTTCCTCTCCACACACACCTCTGTTCACATCCAACATTTCCTCTCCACACACACCACTGTTTTCCTGAAACATTTCCTCTCCACACACACCTCTATTCATATCCACGATTTCCTCTCCCCCCCCCCCCCTCTCTCTCTCTCTCTCTCTCTCTCTCTCTCTCTCTCTCTCTCTCTCTCTCTCTCTCTCTCTCTCTGAATCTCTCTCTCTCTCTCTTTCTCTCTCTGACTCAGGAATTTAGATCTGTCTGACTGAAGTTTTTTCCAGATTGCTGTAAGAAGCATTTGGATATTTTATATTTTGGTATTTGTCCCTTATATTGACTGCGTTGACTGGTTCTGATTGGCTCTTAGATCATTTTTGGGGTTATTTGAGTGTCTTGGATTTAATTGGAGTGACTTGACTGTATTTTTTTTTTATATATATATGGATGTAATTTAACTTCATCCATTGACTCTAACTTTGCAAAATTGACCATCTCACACTGACGTTCGCTTTAGGCCACAATTAGTGCGGCTTGTTGGATCACCTGAGTCGACGGTGGAGCTCAGGTCCTGGTTTTTGTTTCGCGAGAAGCGGCGGGCCTCCCCGATTGTCTCCAGGGAGCTTCTTCTCCTGCTCCTCTGGTTCCGTGGCCTCGCTGCCTTTGGTGTCTCTCTCCGCTTTCACGCTCCTTCGGCTTGGCATCAAAAAAAAAAACAATGCCGCCGCCATCGTCCCGTGTCTTTGTTTCTCTCGACGCAACCTCTCGCCACTTTCCGCTGCCGTGGTCACTCCTGCAAAGGAAGCTTTTTTTTCGGACTCAGCACGACGTCCTCATGTGTCCCGGAAACGCGTCGCTGAATTCCACTGAGAAGAGACACCTTCCTCTGTTTGATTTGTTCATTTTTAGTTAGGTCACCTGTTTCCCCCCCCCCCCATTTTTTTCATCAGTTTGGGTTCCATGGGCGGCCCTTCACGCCGTAGAACAAGGCTAAAACTAATTTGACTCACTTATGGCAAGGTTTGACCTTCCCCTTCTTCTCCGTGTGAGGAGATCTGTCCATGGAGCCTGGCTGATCTGTGCAAGGGTAGCGCGGCGTCCAAAACAAGATAAGGATCCATCTTGTTTTGCCACTCCGCGCTCCGTGGTACACCGGTGTCCCCGAAAAAACGTGTAAACATGTGCCGGGGACGGATTGATAATGGTTAATTGGTAAGATCGTGACGATCACATGAGAGTCAAACATTTGAGGTGGTCCGCTTCATCCGTGGTCTGCTGCCGCACGTTTCCGGCCACATGGGAAGTCGCGCTGAATCGTGGGAAACTGCTGTCTCTGCGGACGTGACCCCCGGCAGCAGCGGGGTGGTTGGAAGGCTGCGCCCAGAGCCCCCTTTGGTGTCTCTCTCCGCTTTCACGCTCCTTCGGCTTGGCATCAAAAAAAAAAACAATGCCGCCGCCATCGTCCCGTGTCTTTGTTTCTCTCGGCGCAACCTCTCGCCACTTTCCGCTGCCGTGGTCACTCCTGCAAAGGAAGCTTTTTTTTCGGACTCAGCACGACGTCCTCATGTGTCCCGGAAACGCGTCGCTGAATTCCACTGAGAAGAGACACCTTCCTCTGTTTGATTTGTTCATTTTTAGTTAGGTCACCTGTTTTTCCCCCCCCCCCCATTTTTTTCATCAGTTTGGGTTCCATGGGCGGCTCTTCACGCCGTAGAACAAGGCTAAAACTAATTTGACTCACTTATGGCAAGGTTTGACCTTCCCCTTCTTCTCCGTGTGAGGAGATCTGTCCATGGAGCCTGGCTGATCTGTGCAAGGGTAGCGCGGCGTCCAAAACAAGATAAGGATCCATCTTGTTTTGCCACTCCGCGCTCCGTGGTACACCGGTGTCCCCGAAAAAACGTGTAAACATGTGCCGGGGACGGATTGGTAATGGTTAATTGGTAAGATCGTGACGATCACATGAGAGTCAAACATTTGAGGTGGTCCGCTTCATCCGTGGTCTGCTGCCGCACGTTTCCGGCCACATGGGAAGTCGCGCTGAATCGTGGGAAACTGCTGTCTCTGCGGACGTGACCCCCGGCAGCAGCGGGGTGGTTGGAAGGCTGCGCCCAGAGAGAGAAATCCACCGTCGATGAAAGTGGGGTTGTTGTTTTGTTGTTGAGCCGAATGAGTTTGGAAGCAGAGGGGAGACACCTTAGCGCGGGGGAGGTTGCAGAACCCAGGAGGAGGAGTCGGGGCTCCGCCGAGGCTTCTGGGAGATTTTGTCGCTTCTCGTGCGACTAATCGGGACGCTGGCTCGAGCGTGGCCTGGATGGATTCTCTGAGCTGAACGATTGAGACCTGAAGCGAAATTCAACTGTTGGATCGTCAATTTTTGCAAGTTTTGACCAACCGGACTGGTGGAGTATTTGAAATTGGGGACCAGCCGCTTCTTTTTAAAGTGAATTGACGCTCTAGTCTTGGATAGGGACGGTTATTGAAGGAGCATAATGGCCACAGCAAGCCGCCCTCCTTGATGATGACGACGACGCTCTCTGGGCCCCCGGGAGACGTTTACAGGTAAAACTTGGCACAAATTGACCAACATTTGTTTAATACCAGCAGGTTTCTCTTCTTGTACTAACTTCTTTTTTCTCTGTTTGTCTTTTTCTCATTTCAGGACCCTGACTGATGACTGTATGACTTGCTGTCCTTTTTTAGCAACCAACCGGTCGAGGCAGATGACCGTCCACTCTGGGCCTGGTTCTGCTGGAGGTTTCCTCCTGTTAAAGGGAGGTTTTTCCTCTCCACGGTCGCCTGGTGCTTGCTCATTGTGGAATCTGTTGGTTTTCCTCTCGACACCATTATACCGACTGTAATTGGAGTTAAGTACCTATCTGATTTGGAAATAAAAGAATTGGTCTTACACTAATCTGACTTGTGTTGCGTTTTTATTCTTGACATGTCCTCTAAATGTGTGCGTTTATTGTCAAATTAAAGTTAAATATGTTTTCATTTGCTTTAGTTGGATGCAACTAACAGAAACAGAAATGTTCACAAATGTTAAATGTGCTTTAGTCACATCAAATCAATTTGAGCACCGTAGAGGAGGATGGGACATAAGAATGCCACGGCCTGGTTTGGGAGAGGTGGCCTGGTGGTGAGGGAGACCGACATCGGACCAGAGGCTGGCCGCTCGGAGCCGCGTGCGAGGTGGTCTCCATCTGGAAGGATGCACCAACCCCCGCCACTCACAAAAGAGACGCCACCTGCAGTGCCCTCGAGGAAGGCGCTGACCCCATCTGCTCCCCGGACGCCATCAGCTGTCCACTGCTCTGTGGCCTTGCATGCGCCACAGATGATTTCCCACACATTATAGAAAAGTCCCAGAATGCAGTAAATGTGGTTTTCTGTGAAGAAAGAACAGATCTTCACACACACACACACCCCCAGTCGTTCTCTTGTCTCTTGTTCATTTTTAGGACTCACAGCAGCAGTAGCAACAGTAAAAATAATATTCATATTAGCAGTAGTATTATGTACCTGATATCACTACTGTATACACTTAGATGAAATGACAGATTGGAACATGTTTTACATTCTAATCCAAGTTGACCTATTTTTTAACTCAACACACTGTTTTGTTCCATAAATAAAGTCGTTAAAAATGAAGAAAATCATCAAAGGGAACTTATGACGCCTCACATTTCAACTGATACATAAAGATCATCATGATTTCTCTTGTAAATCACCAAATAAAAGAATAAACCAATCATGGATAGTGATGTGTGCGTGGGACAGTGCCTGTTGCATTATCATCTTTTCACTTTTGCCGTCTTTGATTCCATTGTATACGTTTATATTATTTTATGAATCTTTGTAATCTGAATATATTCAGGTCTGGGGCTGATTAAATCTCTGTTTTCAGGTTTGGACTCACAGTTTAGCGCCACTTTGCTTGATGTCAAAGTGAAGGCCGCCATCTTGTGGTCAATCATTGGCATTACACGCCAAGTCAACACAGGATGTCCGCTGCTCCGCAGTCCGTGCGTAAATAAGGTCCTTCCTGCGGAACTAAAGTGTGGATGTTACGTGAACGTTACAGCAATTCTCCGCTTTAAGGGTTTAACACACGATTAAAATAAAACACATACAAAAAGAAATATAATAATAATATAACACATGTTTAAAAAACGTCTACATTGTATAATTTTCATCTTCCTTCTGAGCTCGGCAGCAGGAACTGACGTAGCCCCGGTTGACGGGTCGCGGAGGGATGTTGACGGTGTAACACCACACTCCGGCGGCGACTTCTTTCGTCGTCTCTCGTTGAATTCTGCCCCGTTTCGGTGAATTAACGGTTCATTTCTTAGATTCGAACATATTTGGTTTGATAAATGAGTCGCAGTGGAGACAGCGACGATGGGAGCCGCTGTAAACACAAAGTTGCGTACGTGTACAGCTCGGAATACGTGCAAACTTGCGATACTTTGTCCAAAGTCCCAGACCGGGTGAGTGGTGTTGAATGAGCAGCGGTGTGAAAATTAACCATTTTATCTTCTTATTTAATGGGTTTTATTATTTGAATTTTTCCATTCCAGGCGACTATGGTTCACTCACTAATAGAAGCCTATGGGCTTCTAAAACACATGAGGTGAGTCGTTGTTTTTTTGTGTGTGCAAATGACGCTAAAAGTTTGATTTAAAATTAGCTTTAGTCAGAGATCAGGTGTGTTTTTAGATAGAGTCGCTAATATATACGGATTTTCACTTTCATAGGCAGACAAAGATGGGAGAGAGATTTTTCAGAGGGAAATTCCAGTATTCTGAGAGAAAGTAACTGAAATATCAGACCATATAAGCTCCAAAATGCCTTCTTGATGCCACTTCTTTTATGTTATTTAGTCAGCGATTAAATGGTTGAAGATTGAGGAAAAAACACATTTTAATAAATCCAATATTTCAATGAAAAAATATATATAAATACAAAAAAAATAGAAACTTCCCACATATGCAATTCGTGATCATTTGTTTTTATCATGTAAGATGGCCAATGTCTCTCTCTTATTTCTTTTTGACATTTATTTGATATCGCTTTAGCATTGTGAAGCCCCGCCTGGCCACCATAGAGGAAATGGCCAAGTTCCACACAGATTCCTACCTGGAGCATCTTCACAAAATCAGCCAGGATGGAGACAACGACGACCCCCAGTCGGTCGACTATGGCCTGGGTGAGAAATGGCCGCAGTTATTTTAAAAATGCTTAGTTCACTGTAGACCATTTTCATGCAAGGAAATCCACCATGTGTGTCCATTTAAAACACACTAACCCAAGCTGATACATTAAATATTAGATCAGGAGTTCTATTATGAATTGTGTGTCTCAAAATAATAGTGGGAGATGGTTGTATTGTAGATTTATATGTGGAAACTTTAAATTCAGAATCTAGGTGCAGTCCCCGTTTGCGACAGCAGATGGCAGTATAACGCTGGTTTTTAGTGATAAATCCTATTAACTGCCTGTGATTTTGTGAGTTTTCTCCATCCGTTCTGTGTTTGTGAAAGCATCAGATTTTATTAAAGATTTTCTTCACTCCATTGTTGCCTCTATCTACTGACCCCCCCCCCCCTTCCCCTCCTGTGTTCTTCTAGGCTACGACTGTCCCGTGGTGGAGGGGATATACGACTACGCGGCCTCAGTGGGCGGAGCCACGCTCACCGCAGCTCAGTGTCTGCTGGACCAAGAGTGTGAAGTGGCCATCAACTGGTCAGGAGGTTGGCACCACGCAAAGAAGTAAGACAGGAAACGACGTCTACACACTTTATGCGACACAAAACGCATACATGTGTCAGTGTAGGCACATCATCAAAACATATATTATTGATGTCAAATATCAATGTATGTCAAGGTCACAGTTTTAGTTCTGCTCCAAGGGATGAGGCGTCGGGCTTCTGCTACGTGAACGACGCTGTGCTGGGAATCCTCAAACTGAGGGAGAAATACGAGCGAGTCCTTTATGTGGACGTCGACCTGCATCACGGAGATGGTACAGATACCAAATCAAATCATTTTTGATATAGATATGTGTGCACAGGTTTAAATATGTCACCCGGCTGTTGCGTATTTATTTTTTTCACAGTGTGATTTGTTTATTCTCTGTCTCTGGAGGTGTGGAGGATGCCTTCAGCTTCACCTCCAAGGTCATGACCGTCTCTCTGCATAAATTCTCCCCCGGATTCTTCCCAGGTCACTTCATGCAGATGTGTAAAATCTGGTTTTATTCCCATCTGGTCTTCCAAACTGTGAAAGTTTGAAAAAAAACGTGTGTGTGTGTGTGTGTGTGTGGATGTGGGTGTATTTATTTAGGCACAGGGGACGTGTGTGATACAGGGCTGGGTAAAGGTCGCTGGTACGCCGTGAACGTCCCACTGGAGGACGGCATCAGGGACGACAGATACTACCAGATTTTTACCAGGTACACACACACACACACACACTTGCATGATGATTTGTTATCCTGACCCCTGATTGGTCCAGCCTTTATCATCATCATCATCATCGTCCTCCATGGTGTGTAACGTTTTTGTCGTCGTCTTGGCTCCCCGCAGTGTGATGCAGGAAGTGCGGGCGCAGTTCAACCCCGAGGCGGTGGTGATGCAGCTGGGCGCCGACACCATGGCGGGCGACCCCATGTGCTCCTTCAACATGACCCCAGTGGGCGTGGCCAAGTGTCTGCAGCACGTCCTGCAGTGGGAGCTCCCCACACTGCTGCTGGGAGGAGGTAGGCCACGCCCACCACGCCACGTTGTGTTTTATTTATATTATTATTGTTATCCATTGTGTGTGAATGTGTACATACAAGTATGTTATGTGTGTGTGTGTGTGCCTCATTAAATCAGCGCACATTCACGTCAATGGTGTCTAATAATGTTCAATGATGAACCGTGACCTTGGTATAAGTTTGCATTTGCTCTGTGATTTACTCACTTGTCCTCAAGTACAAGCGCACATACTGTACACACACGCTTGCACACACACACACACACACACACACACACACACTGTGCTCTGTTCCAGACCTCTCAGCCCCTTTGGCCAGATGATAGCTACTAATTATACGGCACAATGAAGCCATTTTACTCAACTACAATCCCACCTCTCTTCCCTCTCTGTCCTACATACTTTCTCTTCGTTACATCCTCCTCTCTCTCTCTCTCTCTCTCCCTCCCCTCTCCCCCCCTCCCTCTCCTCAGGGGGTTATAACCTGCCCAACACGGCTCGTTGTTGGACGTATCTGACAGCAGTGGTTCTGGGGAAGAATCTTTCTCCTGAGATCCCAGAACACGAGGTATGACAACACAGCACACACACGCACGCAAACACACACACACACAGACAGACACACACACACACACAGGCATTGCCCCCTTCTCTCTGTTACGGCCATTTAAATAAAGCCACATGAGCACAAATGTGTTCATTCATTACACTGTTACACAAACAAAGAAAAAAGCTGCATAAAAACAAAAACACACACACACACACACACACCCACACACACACACACACCCACCCACACACACACACACCCCTTGTGTTCACCGTCTGCTGAGTCACTGAAACTAATCAAAGATGGTCATGTTTGTAGTGATGACAATTCCTCTCTGTGCGCCTCATTTATTTCTTTAGATCTCATCCGGCAGGGAGGTGATTATATAACAAAGTATATATATATGTATATATATACTTCTATATATATTTACTTCCTGTTTACGTATAAATAAGCATCTGATGATGAGCTCCCAACAAAGTCCACAAAGGGATGATGAAGTCGATGAGTAGCCGGTAGATTTAGTTTTGCATCAGACCTGCAGTGGTTTGCAGTGATTGGTTTTCCCGTAACCACGGAGACATAGTAGGCTTCAGCGTCAACCTCCTAAAAAAAAAAAAAAAAAAAGAAGCTTCTGTCCTCATAATAAGACAAAGATTGATGGCGAGGACAATTGCGACAAACGTCCAAGGTTGTTTGTGTAATTACTGTCACTGCAGGTTTAATTTAAATTTTTAATTGCCCCCCCCCACTCCCCGTACTTGATGTTTTCTGAAAAAAAGGACATGAGCCCTCTAAATCAAATAGAAGCGTCCTCTCTCCTCCAAACACAAATCAGTGCACCCATCTGTCTCTTCCCACACATTCACTCACACACAAAGAGTCTCTTTCTCCAGCAGCTGATTTTTTGGACCTTGTCTTGGTCAAATGTAATGAATAGCTGTGTGTGTGTGTGTGTGTGCGTGTGCGTGTGTGTGTGTGTGTGTGTGTGTGTGTTTTTGACTGGGATGAAGGTACCTCTTGTTGCCCCTCGTCAGCGTCCAGTGGCCCTAAATAGCCTTTGACCTCATTAAGTAGCACTCATTGAAAACAAAGCAACTATCAGTGTGTGCAGCTGCCACAGATGATGAAGATGAGGGCACACACACACACACACTCGCACAGATACGCACACACCCACACACACGTTTACCCTCTATCACAAAAGAAACACGCACTTTTTAAATATCAAAACATTTGATTGGCCCCTTTGGGTGTTAAAGATCCATTTTGAAGGTAACATTTCTCCTGAGGTCAAAGCCTTACACAACTATACACAGATACGTGTGTGTGTGTGTGTCTGTGTGTGTGTGTGTGTCTGGGCTCTGTCTGAGCCCGTTGTGCTCGATAAGAGGGGCATTTATCCATGATGACCAAGCAAAGCTGAAGTTCCAGCAACAGGGGGAACAAAACGTACCTTTGTACCCCTCTGAGTGTGTGTGTGTCTGTATGTGTGTGTTTGTGTGTCCACCCTTGTGCTGTACTGTAGACAAAACCACATGAATACACACTTTCATTATAGTCAGATAATGTACTGGTACGTTTTGTATTTCGATTATATGATAACTAAACAAATTATTATAAGTCACATTCAAATAATAAATGCTGATTTTACTTTGATTAATTATTATTATAAGAGGTTTCTTTTTTTTGTACATGTACTTGGCAGAATGGCTAAAAATAGTGGTGGTAAAAACACAGCCATCGGTCACATTTTTTGAAACAATAGTGTTGGAATATTCTCTGATTACCAGACACAATATTACAGTGTAGATAACGCACACAATGGTCCTGCTTGGATCTCACTTATTATAAACAGTAATATCTTATAATAACACACGGGTAAAAGAGCAGTTTGTAGTTTTGGACTCTTGAGTCCAGCCTTTCCCAGGTCGAGAGTCGTTAACCTCCCTCCGATAACACTTATTGTGCGGTTTGGTTTGTGAGTCCATTTGGTGTTTGAACCCCTCCGCTGTGTGATCCTGGTGGAGCCAGTCCCGCTGATATATCTACTAAAGTCAAAGGTGGTTTACGGTCTCTGATTGGGGCGGCGCGGGGAAAAATGTATATTATTATTATTATTATTATTATTATTATTATTATTATTATTATTATTATTATTATTATTATTATTATTATAAAACATTTATTATTATTATACATTTTATTGTTATACATTTTATTATTATGTATCTCATTCTTATTATTATTATTATTATTATTATTATTATTATTATTATTATTATTATTATTATTATTATCCATTTTATTGTTATACATTATTATTATTATTATGTATCTCATTATTATTATTATTATTGTTATTATTATTATTATTATCCATTTTATTGTTATACATTTTATTATTATTATTATTATTATTATTATTATTATTATTATTATTATTATTATTATTATTATTATTATTATTATTATTATTATTATTATTATTATCCATTTTATTATTATTTATCTCATTATTATTATTATTGAAATTAATTATGGCTGTGGTCTGAGTTGATGTGAATTTAAAGTTTTCTTTTTTTTCCACCCTTTCTTTCATTATCCAACCTGTTCTCCCCTGCTCTAGTTTTTGTTTTCATTGGTTTCCCAGCAGCTGATTTCCTGTGGTTTGATAAAAAAAAAAAAAAAATCCCTGCGGCCTCAGTGGGCAAACACCAAGAAAAACAAAAAAAACACAGGTTCTCAAAACCTCGCCGCTCCAGATCGTATCGTTATGTGTGAAGCTATT
>JAFBJU010010940.1:15000-65617 GCA_016785305.1 Colistium nudipinnis
TCAACTCACTGTGTTTGTGTGTGTGTGTGTGTGTGTTTTTGCGGTCTAGTTTTTTCTAAAGTACGGACCAGACTTCTCTCTGGCGATCAGCCCGAGCTGTCGACCCGACCGCAACGACACCAAACACCTGGACCGGGTCATCAGCACCATCAAAGGTACGCGTGTGTGTGTGTGTGTGTGTGTGTGTGTGTGATGTACAGGTGGGTGTGTGTGTGTGTGTGTGTGTCTCTCCCTGAACCCTCCCTCACCTCGTGTCTCTGCACGCTTTCTTTCTCTCTGCGGTTTCCTGCTCTCTTCTTGTTTCTATACGTCTCTGTGTGAGATTAAAATGTGGCCTATTCTTCTTATTTTTTTTTTTTTATCCTTCCTTCATGTGGCTCTTAACATCCTTTTTTGTGTGTGTGTTTGTGTGTGTGTGTGTCACTTCTCATTTACCCACAGCGTCCTCGACCCCAGTCTGTATCTTGATGCATCTAGTACTTTTTCATTTTTGCATGTTTTCTCTCAAGATACATATAATCTCTCTCTCTATATATATATGTGTGTGTGTGTGTGTGTGTGTGTGTGAGCGCGAGCATGACGCGGTGCGGCCCTCTGGTCTCGGCGTTGACAGCCCACAGGAGGGTGAAACGTAGGCGAAGGGTCGGGAGCAGAAACGGAACGTCTGTGCGTCCAGTTTATTTTCCCCGAACATCAAATAGAGAGAGAGAGAGGGGGGGCGAGGGGGGGGGGGGGAGAGAGAGAGAGAGAGAGAGAGAACAGGTCATCATGCTGCTGCTGCACATTGCCACCCCAGCTTTATCCAAATTGAATGAAGCTCCCGGTCCAATCAGAGCAGAGCATTAATTGTAATGAATTGATTTATTTGGCTTATTTTTGAATTTTTCGCTCCTTCAGCTGAAGAAGGGGTCGAACGCAATGCTGCTTTCCACTCACACGGGTTCTATTAGGGGGTTGCGACGGAGGGAGGGAGGGAGGGATGGAGAGAATAAAAGGGTGGAGGAGGAGAAATGGAATGAAATGCAGACCAAGAGCAACAAGGAAAATGTGCATTTTCAGATCTGAGCTGATTGTTTGTTTCACGTGTATGCAGTTTCCGTTTTTTTTTTTTTCTTTTTCGTTTGCGTCAAGTCTGAAACGACTTTTCACAACACACAAAGTGTCGCCAAGCGCCACACAAGAAGAAACACACACACACACACACACACACACAAAGCTCAGTGAGAAGTGAGCGTGATTTTAAATACTGGAGCGGATCTTTTTGTGTCTCTGCCTATGATTAGGAAAACATGTATATATATATGTCTACTCACTTAACAAACACACACAGACACACACAGACACACACAGACAGACACACACACACACACCCCTCCGGGCACACATGACATCATCGGGGTGGATAAGTGTTTCTCTGGTTTTTGGAAGTGCTGCCTATAAACACTGGTTTCCCTGAGAAACTGGGAGTTTGTGTGTCTGTGTGTGCGGGTTTTGGTGTGCGTGTGTGTTTGCGTGTTTGCGCCTCCACGTCTGCCAACGCAGAAAGACTGTAAAGTTTGAAATCTTTGAATAGTAATCCCCAAAATCCTTTTATTTTCTTTTTTCTTGTCTTGAAGCCAGATGTTTAACTCTCTCTGCACACGCACACACAGACACACACACACACACACACACACACAGACAGACACACACGCAGACAATATGTGTAAATACCTTTCTGTACCAACAGGAAATTAGCAAAGATGATGCATTTTTTTTTACAGAATGATAAACAGATGGGACTCGACTCCACTTTAAATCTTTAACCAAGGCAGAATAGAACGCTTAAATGTTGTTGCACACATTCGTTGTGTAGTGGTGCAGACGTTGTGCAGACGCACTAACACCCAAACGCACACACTTGAGCCAGTTAAACGACTGAATTAATGAAGATGTGACTTTTTATGGGGGCGATGGTCAGAGGCGACGGCAGTTTGTCTATTTGTGTGTCCACAGTTAACGACACTCTGGGCGTGTGAGGCTGCTTGTGTGTGTCTGAATCATCCTGTATCTGTGTGTGTCAGCAGGGAAATATTGCAGCGTCTTTACATCCTGATGTACGCCCACGCCCAAACACACACACACACAAAAGTGGCACCAACTGTTAAACTCCAGTTGTTGTTTATAATGATTATATTTCTGTCTGTCCACTTATTGTTTTATTGTTGAATTAAATCCTAAAGTTAATATCTTTGTCCCGTGTGTGTGTGTGTGTGTGTGTGTGTGTGTGTGTGTGTGTGTGTGTCTCCAGTCAGATGTGTATAAGAGACAGGTGTGTGTGTATGTATATATATATATATATTCTTTTTTTTACAGTTTGTGATTTTTAAGGCAAATCTCCTCTTGGCAGTTTTTCTGTCAGTGTTCCTTCACTCTTCCTCTTTTCTAATTTCCTGTTTTTAACTCACATTGTAATTTTTTTAATGCTCTCTTTCTTTTTCTTTTTTTTTTTTTTTTTTTTTTTTTTTTTTTTAGTCTTTTGGTTTTTTTTTTTATAGTCGGAAGAAAAAAAAATGTGCATGGTCTGCCAACAGACCCTGTCAGCAACGACTGTGTGTGCGTGTGCGTGCGTGCGTGCGTGTTCAGCACAAAGTCTCCGAAATCAAGAAGCGACACACACCTGAGTGTGTGGCGTCATCTCAAGTTGCGATGTCCTAACATTGGCCTACTGACCTTGTCACTGACATTCAATCTGCGTGTGTGACTGTGTGTGTGTTCCTGTGTGTTGTCCTAACCCTTTTTTTCCTGCCGTCTTATATGTGCTGGGTTTGTACCTGATGCGATGACTTTGACCTTTCTCCATCTTCCCTGTCTGTGTGTGTGTGTCTGTGTTTGTGTATGTGTGTGTGTTTTTTATTTAAGTGTGTGGACCCCCCCCCCCCCCCCCCCCCCCCCCCCCTCCCCTTCTCTCCCCCTCACACACTCATTTCTCTCTCTTTGTCTTGTTTACAGGGAATTTAAAGAATGTGGTTTAGGAGCCGGCGGCCTCAGCCTCCTCCATACACACACGCACACACACACACACACACACACACAAACCAGGTCGATGCTCGGTGGCTTTTAATGAAGACAATATGGAGCGGACCCCTTCAGCCCCGAGGCGCGGAGGGATGGAGGGAGGAGAGAGGGAGCGAGTTTTGGAAAACATTAGCCGAGTGTTTCCAGGGGAAAACAGTTTAATAAGGAGGGAGGGGAGGGGGGGGTTTCATTCTATACTTTTGTGTGTGTGTGTGTGTGTGTGCGTGCGCAGGTGTGCAGTGTGTGGTGGTCTCTGTGTGTTCTCAGTTTTTTTTTATCCATTGTTTTCCTCCCAGTTTGTGTTTGAGTGTGAATGAGATTTTTTTTTTGGGGTTCAGTGCGGTTATGTTAAACTGAATTTTCCAGTTTGTGTTTGTGTGGATCTTGGTGGGGTTTGCGTTTGAGTGCGTCCACGTCAGTCGCACGTTTAAATCTAAATGTAAAAACAGATTTTTTTTTTTTTTTTTTTTTTTTAAGGGGTGCGGTTTCATGTTCAACTCGGTGCTGCTGTGATTTTTGTTTTCAAACTCCCTGAGGAGAGATCAGCACTAAAACAGACACAAAGTGAAAGAAACACCTTCACCAAAACTCCCCGTTTAAAAAAAAAAAAAAAAAAAAAAATGTTTCTGATCAGGTCTGGAAAATAGTCCTGAAAAGTATGTGAAATGTCTGGAGAAAGTTTACAGACAAGCGTCGTGGAAAAGTTTTGGAAAACAGCCGTTTATAGATTTGAAGTTTATTTGCTCAGCCACATTGTTTTGACCCCCGGGCAAAAAAAAATAAATCTTCAAATTAAACATCTGGACAGAGTTTTGGAATTTTAAATGGAAGATATGTAGGGAATAAAAAAAAGTGTTATTTTGTTTCCCCCAGCAGTTGAAAACAAAGCTTACATGAGCTTTAAGGAGGATTTAGATAGAACAAAGAGGCTGAAAGTGGTTTTGCAGAAGTGCATATGTAAAAAAAAAAAAAAAAAATGAATTCAAAATGAAAATAAACTGTTGGCCTTGGAAATATGTGAGTGGAAAACTGAGATTTGTGTCACTGTAGTTATATTCAAGTGGAACCACAGAGTTGCAGCTCATAGAGCACATGCCAATCAAAGTTCAGTCACAGGATGTTTAAGTTTTTATTAACATCTCTAAAAATAAATAAACCTGATCATTTACATGTTAAAAGGAAAATTGGCCTTATGTCCTGTTCAAAAATATGTTATCGTTTAACTTCACCAGTGTTAAAAACTCATGTGACAGGTTTTTATAAAACTCAAACCAGCCATTTAACCAGAGTTTTAGAAGCTGCTGCGGATAAACATAAAAAAAAAAAAGTGTCATTTAATGTTTCAAAATGTAAAAAGGAAGAAATGTCATCGTTTTTTTTTCTTTTTTTGTATATTTATGTCTTTGTTTTCCACAGACATGACTTTTTCATTATTTCCTTTCTCGTTTTTTTTCCGTTTGACATACCACGGAGGTTTGTTGAAATAAAAGACAGGAGCGCATGTTGTCGTCATGTGTCTGGTTAATAGACGCCTTTTATTTTTTAACGGGGTGCAGCGTTTGAAAGAGAAACCACAAATGTCGGGGCAGGTTCCTTTTTTTTTTTAGAGGCGATGTTCCCCGCCAAATGAACGGACTGGAAATTCACACCAAATGTGGGAGTGACCGCATGTGCCGAACAGAAGTGTGTCGAGGATTCCCTGTGATCTTTTTTTGAAACTCATTACCAACGTTTACGAGCTCGGAGCGGCACAGACCATTGAAACTTTATCTCTTAGACTCAAAGGGAGGAAGGAGAGAGAGAGAGACGTGCGTGTGTGTGTGTGCGTGTGTGTGTGTGTGTGTGTTTTCTACTTGTTTTTGCTTCTGCTCCAAAGTCAAATTAGGAAAAAAGAAAAGTCCAGGGGCACCCCAGGGAGGATTCAGGGGACCACTGGACGTCCTTATTTTTATTTTGGGGTTCTGTTCAGACCCATGTGTTCCTCTTTTACGCTTTAAGAGAAAAGTTGGAACTATTGAGATAATTGTCCGATTTTCACCTTCTCACAATAGTAGACGTGTTGCGTGTTGTGTAACGTTTGTCCACGTGGAGCCTCGTTTTCATGGAATTTAAAATGACCGGGGTGACATAATTATTCGAGCTTTTCTGTCATTCTTACAATCCCCCAGAAACCAGAAATGTGATGCAACACATTCTGCGAAAGGGGAGAAAAAAAAACGTCTCTCCCACATGATGGCACAGACCAGAGTTTTTTTTTTTTTTTTTTTTCCAGGACCGCGCTGTAATTTGTCTCTCTGGCACACGTTTGCTTCCTCCAGACACGCAGATTTGGATTTTTCCGATGTTATAATGCAGACTCGGATTCTGCAGAAGGGAAGTTTTCCAAACGTCCTTTTTACGTCATGAAACGCCACCTGAGGATGGTGGGGTGTTCAGGGGTCAGAAAGGTCAAATCTTCAGGGTTATTGCCTGGAACCTTTTTGGATTGAACACGCGTTTATTCCTCCGCGCCTCAATTTCTTTTTGTCCCGCACGTTGCCTTGATGGTGCAAAAACATTTGCACACGCCACGTAAATCATTCCAGTGCTGATCAGGTCCTGCAGGAATAGAGTTATCGTTCTGGAAAATATCATGAACCATGTTTTTTTTTTTTATGATAATTTTTTTTTCACTAAATCCACCAACCTGGGAGTAAACGTGCCTGTGTGTGTGTGTGTCTGTTTATCTGTGCGTGTGGCCGTGTTGGCAGTTTGTCCCAGGCTATCATTATTTTGGGTGCAACGATGGAAATGGCAAAACGGGTTTGTTTGATTTGCATAACGTCTCCTCTTGTGTGGCTGTGTGGGCGTGTGGGTGGGGCGCACAAAGCGTCTCCACGTTCCTCATCAGCATGTGAAGTGTCGCGCACAATAAAGACAGATGCCTCCTTTTATCTGCTTTTAACGGAAGAGGGCCGCCGCGCGCGCGCGTGGCACTTGACCGCGCCGGCGGTGGCGCGTAATGACGTCCATTCACGACAGCGATGAATGTGAATGGAGGTGGGGGAGATTTTCTCTCTCTCTCTCTCTCTCTCTCTCTCTCTCTCTCTCTCTCTCACAGCCTTTGTTTGTCCTGTTTGCATTAAAGAGGCTAAATGGACCCAGAGGTGAAGAGAATCTGGTTTGTGTTGGAGTTGAAGCTGCTGCAGGTGATAAACTTTTAATGTCCTGCAGGCCTGTAAACACGGGTACTTAATGTTTAGGGGCAGGGTTGTTTTTTTGTTGTGTTTTTTTTGCATGGAAGATAAATGAAGATAATTAACTTGGTTAATTGCAGCAACAACAAAAAAAAGAAAAAGAGCTGCAGAGATAAATGGGGAAAAAAAAAAACTCATTTGTTTTTGGTTTGTGTGCCTGCAGAAAACGTCTTTTGAATTATGTTTTTTTTTTTTCCCCCAAATTCAATTAGTTTTCATGCCATTTTAAATCTGTGTTTTGGAGGAAAACCAAATTAAAGTTTATGACGGAAAGACAAAAAACAACACAAAAAAAAACAACAAAGCGTGTGATTGATTAGGGCCAATGATGAAAACACAACATCATCACATCAACACAAACTGCGTAAACACAAGTTTAACCAGCAACAACCAGCCTGTCCTCATGAATCATCCTGCAGATCATGTCCACAAGCGAGAGGACATGTCTTTATGCAAATTACACACACACACACAGACACACAAACATCCATCATCCATTCATGCCAACTGGAGAAATAAGACAAATGAGAGGCTGATGATGATTAATTAAAAAACAAAAAATGCAAATCCTCTGGAAATCCAGTTCCTGGTTTTGGGAACAGCACACACACACACACACTCTCTCTCACACACACACACAATGCAAACACACACACACACACCAGGCTGCTCAGTGAGGAGAGAGAGAGCAGAGAGAGAAGCTCATTGAGGAGCAGAGCAGCCTGCAGACAGACAGACAGACACTCCACGACCACAACACAACAACTGCACTTTATTGACTTTTGTGCACACACACACACACACACACACACACACACACTTTTCTGGACTTTTCTGGACTTTTTTTTATTCTCTGCTGCTGATCAGGCTGCACCGAGCTGTCCCCCACCAGGTTGGTTCGTGTCTCTCTCTCTGTCCTGCACTGAGTTGTGTTCTGAACAGTGTGCGTGTGTGGGTGTGTGTGTCTTCTTCTCTTTTACATATGGCTGTAAATGAGGTCATGCCTTGTGAGTCTGGAGTGAAAAAAAAAAAAAAAGAAAAAACTTGCTGTGTTGTTTTCAATTTGTTTGTGTTGGTTGATGGGGATGAACTCAGCTTAACTCTTTATATATTATTTTTATTCTACGTTGTGCAGCAGCAACAGCAACTTAATGCAAGTATAACCACTCTTTGCATTTTTCTTACTTTTATTTTTTATTAATAACAGAAAAAAAGATGGAAAAAATACAAGTCGGGAATATAAAGTCAGATCAGTGATTTTTGATTTTTTTTTGTTTTCTTTCTATTTTCTTATAAATGTTCTCAACTTGATAAGGAAGCAATTAAAAGAAGTGGAGAATGTATCACAGCATATGGTGTGTGTGTGTGTGTGTGTGTGTGTGTGTGTGTGTGTGTGTGTGTGTGTTGAAGAGAGAAAGGGAAAGACTGACGTTTCAATTTGCTCGTCACGCTTTAATTGTGGAATTGAAACCTCTCCACTTAGTGTGTGTGTGTGTGTGTATTTGTGTGTGTGTGTGTGTGTGTGTTTTCCCTGTTGACAAATAATATAAGAAAATAATTTGTTTGGAAATGGTAACATTGCCTTTTGACGAGGAGCACAACCATCTCGACGTGACCCTGTACTCGTGGAAGAGTTAAAAAAAAAAAAGGAAAATATTCATCATAATCATTTTTATTTCCGCGTGGAGCAGGTCGACTCTGATTGGCTCCTTATAAAAAATAAAAAATGGACTCTGGGCCACTTACGCAATCTCATAAAAGTGTCGGACGAACACAATGAGCGGGGTCAGCTGTGAACGGGAAAAAACATTGGCTGCGCTCCACCGTCTTTCATGCGGCATCCTTCCTCACACCAGAGAAACGCCTTCCTCCACACACTCGTATGACTGTGTGTGTGTGTGTGTGTGTGTGTGTGTGAGACAATAACAACTCTACAACTTCCAAACCCACAATGTATGAGCTATGATAAACCAGAGATTTATTTGATGATTTAAATCCAATGGAAGCAGAAAAAAGTTCATTTAAACTCTTCGTCTCGAGTCTCAATTTTCTCCATTACGACTTTTATCTATTTTGTCACCGTCGCACAATTGTTAGACGCACAACATTGCGTCTGTGGGGGAGACGGCGGTTTTGGTTTGGCCTCTCCTGGACTCAGTGTGTTGAAAAGCCGCTGCAGCCTGGACCTGACAGTAATCAGTCAATGAATAATGAACACACACACACGCACACACGCACACACACACACACGCACACAGAGCTGCCATTGACAGCTGTTTGGTATCTTTGTGTGTGTGTGTGTGTGTGTGTTAACTATCAGTGAAGTGCAGCTGCATGGCTGCCTGCAGCAATTATGTTCTGACTAAATAAGATCCAGGAGGAGGGGCTCAGTGTGCGTGCATGTGTGTGTGCGCGTGTGTGTGTTTGTCTGTGTGTGTGTGTGTGCATTTGTAAGTCTGTCTTTGTAAAGGACTTGTGGGGACATTTTGGACAGACGTCTTCAAAGGGGTTGTCGGAGGGTTAAGAGTTAGGACGGGATGGAGGGTTGTGTGTCTGTGTGTGTGTCTGTGTGTGTGTGTGTGTCTGTGTGTGTGTGTGTCCATGAAAGAGAGGGAAGGGGCACATATTATTAAGCGATTAACTTACTCAAAGGATGACCGTGTGTGTGTGTGTGTGCGCGCGCGTTTCTGTGTGTGTGTGTGCGCGCATGCGTTTCGGTGCGTGTGTGCGTTTCTGTGTGTGTATTTGTGTGTTACTCCACACATGCTTTTTGAACTGTGTAATATAAACCAGCTCGGGAACTTTAACATGAGCCTCTGAGTAACACACACACAGACACTGACAAACCCACACTTCTTACCTCCCTACACACACCCCAATGATATTTTCTTTTTGTCATTCTTTGACACACAAACACACACATAGACACAGACACACACACATACACTCATTGGGTATATATGGGTCACTGTTATCATATGGCCCATATGTATTTATCCAGCCATGTGACCCAGTCACTGCGTGTGATCCTCAAAGGCTCTGTTGTGTTGTGAACACACACACACACACAAACACACACACGCACACACACACACGCACGCAAACACACACACACACCTAGAAACACTCATTTAACCTCGTTAGTGCCCATGGGCTTTCTGCTCGGCTGCTCAATAGGTCAAGAGGAAAAGCAGACACACACGCACACACACACACACACACACACATACACACACACACACACACACACACACAGACTCAGACATACACACACACTGGGTCACGCAGCCGTCCAGGCACCAGTGTCCCATGGTTGTGCGGTTTCCCAGACACATCAGATTTCGGTCACACAAACTTTTGTCGTTCAGGTCTGAAAGGACTTTATTTATTCTCCATGAATATATATTTTTATAAAATGTATATATTTTCCTCATCATTCTACAAAATCTCATCTATCTTATATTATATATATATTTTTTATTTATTTATATTTTTTTAAATTAAGAGTTTAAGGTAATGGCATAGTGAAATGTATTTCATTTGATCATTTCTGATGTCTGATGTTGTTTCTCCCTCAGGGTCGCCCGGTGATGACCTCACTGCTGTTGCCTAGCAACTGCCACGCTGCGATGAAGGACCTCTCCTCCTCCTCCTCCTCCGCTCTCACCTCCCTGCTCCACTACCCGTCGTCCAAGTCCTCGGCGGCGCCCTTCTCGCCGTCCGCCTCCTCCGCCTCCACGCCGGGCTCCGCCCCCCTCTCCAAGGCTCCGCCCCCCTTCTGCCTGCAGACGGGGCCTCACCTGCTCGCCAGCATGCAGCTGCAGAAGCTCAACTCTCACTACCAGAACCTCACGGGTTCCTCGGCGGGACATCCCGCCAACGGCGCCGGGGCCCAGCGGGGGAGCCCGCACCTGGGCCTGTCCGGAGGAGGAGGCGGCGTTGGCGTGGCGACCCAGAACGGCGGCGGTGGCGGCGGCGGCGGCGGGATTATCGACTTTGAGCCGGTGGACGAGGAGGTTCTGATGTCCTTGGTGGTGGAGCTGGGTCTGGACCGGGCCAACGAGCTGCCCGAGCTGTGGCTGGGACAGAACGAGTTCGACTTCATGTCGGACGTCCCGGCCGGATGCTGACGGACCCCGGGACGTCCCGGCCCGCGGAACTTTGTCCGGAACCAGAAGAAAGAGTGGTGCGCAGAAAACCAGGCTTGGGGGCTCCTGTCCTCTTCCCTCCATCTCTCCATCAGGTCCAACAGATGACAAAGACACACCTGTTGGACTCCTGAGAGAGAGAGAGAGAGAGAAAAAAAGAAAGAAAGGGGGACCAACACTTTGTTTCCCGTTTTTTTCTGTATGGACATGATTTGACCCTCATGGGAAAGAGACTCTTCACAAAGACGCTGATTGTCTTTGAACTGCTTATCTCCATCTTTTTTTTTTTTTTTTTTATAAATCAGACGTTTTCTCTCCAGAACATGTTATTTAAGACGGTGTCTGATTTCCATCTGAACCTAACCAATTAGAAGAGCGCGGCCTCGTTAAAAAAAAAAAAAAAAAAAAATGGTGTTCACGTGCGTGCTTGGTTTCCTGACCAATCGGAGTGGAGAACACTTCCTTCTTTACAAAAACCAAATAAGAAAAAAAAAATATATATACATAATTCAAATTTTTGGTTTTTCCTGTTCTGCCGCATTGATGTTTATCTTCAAACACCGACAAGAAATCCTTGTTGTGTCATCACTGGGCCCTGAGGCCAGAGGTTTTCGACGTCAGCTGGTTATCAAATCCCCCGATTTTTTTTTTTTATTGGACGTCCATCATGCCGCCAGATGTGATTTGGTTGAGTTGAACCGTTTTTACGTCACAGGGTCCAGTCTTCGTGTTGTTCCATATTGCTGTTGGACTGTCGTGTGGGTTCCGTTCAATGGAAACACGATCACCCTCCGCCACCCGCCTATGGGGGCCGCGACCTCTATCTGTGGGGGTAAAAAGAGACGAGGGGGGTGTGTGGGTGTGGGTGTGTGTGTGTGTGTGTGGAGGGGGGAACAAAGGCCTTTCACTTCATCCCAGCTTGTCTCTCATCCTGCTCATTGTGGGTCTCCTGCCCAACCGCACACACACACACACACACACACATACATAGAAAAGCACACACACGTTTGTGCGTATGTACAACACGAGGATGCAACCCAACACACTGCACTAGACCAACACAACATCATGTGGGCGCACAAAGGCGTGGAAAAAAAAACACACACACACACACACAGGCCTGTGAGGATGGTGTTACAGCCGCCGTGAAACAGGAACATGTTCAGTTACACGCCAACCTTCACGGGGCATCGTCTAAACGCACAAATGTGCGTGTGTGTGTGTGTGTGTCCACATGGAGACCACTGGGGCCTATTTCATTTATTTAGATATGGAGAAGTCAGCTGACCCACACAACAACAACAAAAACACAACGTCAGGTCCCCCACACACACACACACACAGTGGTTTCCAGTTACACTCCAACTTTCTTGAATGAAATGTGAGATGCAGAGATGAATGAAAAGCTGCTGACGGAATCATTTGACTGGATCGTTTCTGCCAAAGAGGCTTTCTGGTTTATTTTTTGATTTGATCCCTTTCATGACACGTGGCTGGAGCAGTGGAGAAAATGAGGCAAAGATGCTCCTCCGTGCAACAGAGTGAGACGCGGTGATTTCTCCCGCTCAGCGCCCGAAATGGGTCAAAATAACATTCTTCAGATTCTGTTTGTTTCCAGCGGCTCCACGTTGTTTTGAAGTGTGTGTTTTGTGCGTGTGGTTTTGCAGTCCAGCTTTAATCCCAGCTGAGAGAATGTTGTTTCTCCTCCTTCTCCTCCTCCTCCTCCTCCTCCTCCCCTGAGAAAAAGCCGGTGGAGATGTTTGAGTCATCTGCATCTGAGGTCTTTCATTTCCCCTTTTTTCCTTTTGACCCCTCCATACTACAGATTAACCCTCTGCTCCAAAACACACCCCCACAGCTTTCTAAGCTTCTAATGACAGACACTTAGAGTCTGACAACACTCCTCATTTTGATTTGACCCGTTTTCTTGGAATTACACGTTTTTACACACTTTAGCACTTAAAAACTCAGCTCATCCAAATGTACTTTTAACAGACAGAATCACCATTTTCCTGTGTTGTTTTTTTTTGTTTTCTTACAGACAATAAAAAAAACATCTTTTTATTCAGACTGTAACGTGACCACACCTGGGGCCACGTAAATCCTCCACGGTCCCCACAGATTATGGAATACATGTACAGTTTCCACGTGAAGACGGTGATTTGTTGCTCAGTGGATGGGTGCCTCTGGGCCTCAGGGTCGTGAAAAACGTTCCAACAGTTCAAGGACTGTGAAAAACCTCTGACACCAGTGACGATATATCTGTTAAAGAGGTTTCCTCATGGAAACGATCAGCTGCTGCCAGGTTTGCTCCAAAAAATATATATTTTCCATCATATTTACATTTAAACCTGTCAACTGCGTTGAATTTTGTCTTTTTTTATGATTATTTTTATTTCTTCCTACCCTCATGTTGTTTTTCCAATCTGAATGATAAAATGAATATTATTCAAAGATGATTTTAAAGCACTTTTTGCTCACTGTACAATTATATGAATATGTAAATGACTGAGATCATATGAAAAAGAAAAAAAGCTTGTATTTTTGTTACGGCGTTGGAGTTTGGGGAGAAATAAAGAAAGTGAAATTTGAGCTGGAGTGAATATTTGTCATTTATAACAATAAAGTGTTTACAGTGTTGAATTCCAGGGAGACATTTATTTGTGGTGCAAGGGCGCCATCTGCTGGAACAAAATGGTAAGTGTCGACCACAGGGAATTCAAGTCAGATTTGACGTGATTTTTATGACTTAGTTTAAACGATGTAGACACACTTCATGGCTGCCATCATCTGGGTTGCATTACACTCTACATCTGCATTAAACAAGTACAGCTTTTCTTTTGACATCAACAATGTTATTTTATATTCTGTGTGTAAAGTGACTCCACAAATCTGTGTTCAATCCCCAGTGCAACGGTAAGAAGTGGCCCAGGAAATGAAAGTTGGAGTCAACGTGATGTGATGTGTAAAAGTGGTCTGAGTAAAAATAAATAAAACGCAGTTTAGTGGGTGGAAGCACTGAACTACAGACCTGGGTATAAGCTCTGAGAATGTTATTCTTAGAGGGACAAATATATATATACACAAGGGAATGTTTTTTACACAGGGGGGTATTCGAGGTTTTTTATAAAAATACAGGTGTTGATAAAATAATATAAAAATTGTACTCTTTGCATTTTAATTCACACTCCAGTCCAGAAGGGGCAGGTGAAGCACTTAAAAGCCGTTTGCCATCCGCCGATAAGCATCAGAGGAAGAAAGAGGAAAGAGCCCTTTTGTCCCTCTCGCGTTGCCGTACTTGGCCTTATCCGTGACTTCCGGTGAAAGGGTGGTCCTTTCCCCCGCAGACTCCAACATGGTGAGCTGTTTTTCCTCACGGTTCTCTCCAACATCATCACCAAACATCTAGTTTTAACCACGTTATATCTCACAGATCTATATCCGAGTTAATAATATAACTTTCGACGAAACGGTGGATGTTTGTATTGTGGTTAAAAACGCCGATTATTGGTGTTAAATGATTATTTTGTACCGGCGCCGCCGCTTTCTGCACTCGCGACTCGTTAGCGTTGATGCTGCTATCGGCGTTAGCTCCTCGCTCATAAGGGGAATGCTTTTTTAGTAAACAATTGGAAATCTCGCGTATCTGTGTATAATGTTTTTCACGTTTGGTCGTGGATGGACTGGATCTGCACGCATTAGACAATTCACAATATAGTAAAGAGCGGGTAGCTGTAGCTTTCTTAGGCCGCAGCCGGTGTTAGCATACCAGGCTAACCGGACAGTCAACAGCCTTCTGTGTGGATCTTTTGTTTCTATTCTGGCGTGGATCTCATGTTGTATTATTTGTACTGCCGACTGTTGGCTGTGTTTGTGACCGGGTTTGTCTGCCCTCTTCCAGGCAAGAGGACCGAAGAAGCACCTGAAGCGCGTCGCGGCGCCCAAGCACTGGATGCTGGACAAGCTCACCGGAGTGTTCGTAAGTTCGCCCCGTTGTTTTTAAACCTGCGTTTCTACCGTCTCTGCTCAAAGTTCATGTGTTTTTATTTTACAGGTGTTCAGGCGGATTATAATGTATAGAATGGTTTTAAACTCGGAATATAGATTCATGTGTTGGCATCACTGTGGATTTGTCTCATTTAAATCTTGGCTCGATTAAAATGCCTGTTCAATAATATCAACATACAGGAGAAATGTTGATGTGCAGTTTAAAGACTCTCAATCCTTAAAGTTTGGCATTTATTGTGTGTAAATGTGCAAGTTATGGTTCAAAGTGTATAACGTGAACATTTATTTAGCTGCACATGTGATGATGCGTCCACGTCCATCTTTGGACGACACGTTTCAAGAGTAAACTGATAACTTGATGTATGGAATCTTCGTTTGTGTCATTGGTTATACCCACTGCATTCTGAGATGCCTAAATCCTCCTCCTCTCCCTCAGGCTCCTCGTCCTTCCACCGGTCCCCACAAGCTGAGGGAGTGCCTGCCCCTCATCATCTTCCTGAGGAACCGGCTGAAGTACGCCCTGACTGGAGACGAGGTGAAGAAGATCTGCATGCAGAGGTTCATCAAGATCGACGGCAAGGTCCGCACCGACATCACCTACCCCGCCGGGTTCATGGGTGAGTCCCCCGGACGTTGTTAAGCTTCTGTTGTGCGTGGTGTAGCCGTCGGTTACGATGAGGCAAAAGGGAGCGGTGATGAATTATTTTTTTGTATGGATCAGCGTTGAGCTGACGTGACCTTTCTCTAAGAAGTTCTGAGCTCCAGCTGCAGCACATTATCAGGCCCACCGTTTGTTGCAGCTTTGTTTAAAACAGGAAGTGGCTTGAAGTGTGTGCGTGTGCCCGATAGAAAATATCTGGTCCTCAGGCATCATAAACGATGATGTTCATGATCTCAAAAACGGTATACTTGTTTCCGTTTGGAGTCTGAAGTATACTCGATGAAGAACATGGATTTAAAGTCACCTTCGTCTCTGATTCCTCCAGATGTGATCAGCATCGAGAAGACCGGCGAGCACTTCCGTCTGATTTACGACGTGAAGGGACGTTTCACCGTCCACCGCATCACCGCCGAGGAGGCCAAGGTGCGTCTCGGGAATGTTTCCGTCCCGTCATGTGACCCAGAGTCTTGAGTTTGTTGACGCCTGCTGGATTTTTAACAATTTTCTTTTTTCTCTCTGTTCTCTGCAGTACAAGCTGTGCAAGGTGAAGAAGCTCATGGTCGGCACCAAGGGGATCCCCCACCTGGTGACCCACGACGCCCGCACCATCCGCTACCCCGACCCCCTCATCAAGGTCAACGACACCATCCGCATCGACCTGGACACCGGCAAGATCACAGACCACATCAAGTTTGACACCGGTACGCCACCAAAACCGATTTCTTCTGATTTATGTTTTTCTTTTTCTCCATTGCACCGTTACACCCCTCTAATTGAATCCAACCCGTTTTTATTTATTTTTACTCCTCTCTCCAGCTAACCTGTGCATGGTGACCGGTGGCGCCAATTTGGGGCGTATCGGTATGATCACCAACCGGGAGCGTCACCCCGGCTCCTTCGACGTGGTGCACGTCAAGGACAGCACAGGCAACAACTTCGCCACCAGGCTGTCCAACATCTTCGTCATCGGCAAGGTGAGAATCCTGGGAAACCAGAGTGTTAAGATTTTATTTAAAAGGGATTGAACCCTGGTTGATTTATTTATTTCCAAAATAATTAAAATTTGGAGCATCTTACAACATGAACCTGTGAGAATTTAAGGCTACAATTAATTGTTTAGACATTCTTATATTTATTGGATTATTAACCAATTTTCTTCCTCCTCCTCCTCCTCATCCTCAGGGCAACAAGCCCTGGGTGTCCCTGCCCACAGGAAAGGGAATCCGTCTGACCATCGCCGAGGAGAGAGACAAGAGGCTGGCGGCCAAACAGGGCAGCAGCTAAATAGGCCAAAAAAAAAGAAAAAATCAGAGTGGCTTATCTCAAATAAACTGTTATTTACAAAAAAAAACACCTGTTTATGTGTTTCCTTTCTAATTTATAAACGACTCATCACAGAAAGTCAGTCAATGTGGGAGGGGCTTTATTCAAATTCATCTAATTCTTGCTTTTACTATTATTTAATGTTTAATCTCCAAAATGACCAGATATGTTAAATCAAATTAAAAACAATCTGTATCTCTATTAACCCTTAATCTGGAGGCAGCATCCGCGTTTTCTCTTTTATCCCGACATATTCTACCTTTTTTTTTTTTTTTACTCCCACACCTTTTTTTTTCTCCCAGCCTCCTCCTCCTTTCCACCTTCACTCAATTCTGATCTGATTCTCACACCTCCATCCTCCTGTACTTCTAGCTTTCTATTTTCCTTCTATCCCTTTCCTTGCATCCTTCCTTTCCTTGCATCCTTCCCTTCTTTTCCTTCCGTCCCGTTTCCATGACCCAGCCCTCATCCCTCCATCCCTCCCTTCATCATCTCATGTGTTGGTGTGTGTGCTGACTTCAGTGCTCGTCCATATGGTGACTGCTGAGCTGCAGCCTGCGCTGCTCTGCAGAAATCTGGCCGGCGCACACCCCCCTTCCTCTGTGTGTGTGTGTGTGTCTGTGTGTGTCTGTGTGTGTTTATGTAAAATAACAGGAGATCAGCGCCATCAAAGCTCGTGACTAACATTCCCAACTCCGCCACTGCCGCATATGACACGTAATACTAACACACACATTTTTTTGCTTTTCCTCTTGTGCGACGTTCAAATGATTGCCAGATGTGCGTGACCAGATCAGCTGATGCACGTAAACCTCCCGCTGTCCAAGTAAGTATTAGTTATTAGAGCGTCTCAGACTGGTACTGATTTTTGATATTTGGATAAACTCCCATAAATATGACCCAGGTTGAAATAATGAGCAGTTAATAGCGTTCAGCTGTGTTAATGTGACCGTGACCTTTGACCTTGACTTGACTCCACGCTGCAGTGTAAACGAGACGTGAGTGAGTTTTTTTTTCGTTTTTTTTTAAGTAATGCATCGAAGATTCTCAACACTTGAGTTGAGTTTGTGGGTTTATAGTAAATCACACACACACACACACACACGTACACTTTAGCACAAACATTCTTTGAACATTTGAAATGTGAGACTTTTTGCTCCTCCGGTCCTGCTCTGCAGCCCCTTGTGAGCGGAGCAACAATCACATCAGATACACACACACGCACACACACACACACACACACACACACACACACACACACACACACACAGTGCAGTGTCGCACTGAGGCTTTGATGTGCGTTTGGCTCGATGTTGAAATGTGAGCAGCGCAGGAAACGCATGCACTGAGAGATGTTGAATTATCAGACGGAGGATTCAAGAGACCTGCACTGATTTAAACTGGCCTGTAATCCGTGAATATTCCTCCGACAAGTTATTGATCACTGTAATCATAATAATCATTATTGACATCATTATTCTTCTATATTTGTGAAATGACACTTCGGATTTATTTTTTTATTAACTCTTTGCGTCTCATCCTCTCTCAGACAGGACGGGTGATGTTGGGACAGTGGCGTCGCCCCCCCCCCCCCCCCCCCCCCCCCCCCCCCCCCCCGTCCCGAACCTGGAGTGGACGCAGTGGTGCAGGTGAGAGAGGAGAAGTGGAGCTGCTGAAACAATGAGCTCAGTCATCGGAGGAGGTGAAAAAGGAGGGAGGAGGAGGAGGAGGAGGGAGGGTGGGTGAGTGAGCACAGCTGTTTCTCATCAATTGTTTTCCATGTGATTGACTGCCTGTCGTCTGATTGGTCGACGTCGTCCAATTGATAAAAAAAATAAAAAATTGAGCGTTCGATTTTGGGTTAATCGGTCGATCCCCACCACCGATTGACACCCTGGTTGTCGCGGCAACTGATTGGCTTAGTGACAATGCTGTGATTGCGAGGCCCATACAGTGACCGTATGGATGATGTAATGCAGCCGCTCCCATCCGCTTCAGCTCTCCTTCTCCAGTCTCTTGCACATTCTTGAGACGCACACGCACACGCACGCACACACACACACACACACACGAGACCCCTTCTCTTCTGTGTCTCATAAAGTTCCCATGTTGACGTTTTCAATTGTGTCAATAAAAGGCAGTTTATGTTGAAATTCCTCCCCCCCGTCTCTTTCTCTCTCTCTCTCTCTCTCTCTCTCTCTCCCTCCCCATCTCCCCTCCCTCTCCATCCCCCCTTAACTTTTCGCCATAAGACAGCCATAGACTGCATGAACAAAAACATGAAGGTAGGCCAAGTCCACGTCAGGGAGGGGTTGCTGAGGGGGCCCGGGGGGGCGCTCTGAGGACCAGATGTGCTGTTTTTGGGGTGGAGGAGGAGGAGGAGGAGGAAGGAGGAGGGTCCGAATCTGATGCATATAGTCTGATCTGTATAGAAGTATAAAAGTGCATGAAAACTGGAACAAAAAGGTAAAAAAGATTGATCTGTTTTGACAGACTTGTGCGAAAAACAAACAGGAAAACCAAAGACCTGTAATTTCGGGTGATTTAAACACAGAGGACACAGAGGACACAGAGGACTGAGCTTGCGTCCTCGTCTGTGTGCACTTGTCCCTTGGTGGGGGGGGGAAAAACACTCTACACAAAACCTGAGGATTTGGGATTTTGGTTGACCAGAGAGATTTTGGCTGGAGTCAGCGATGTGTTCAGGGACTGTGGGAGAAAAAGAAGCAGGGACGTTTCCTCTCAGTAGAAAAAAATTAATAAAAAATAAATGAAGATCTTGTGACGGTGTTATGTGAAGGATGTATGAGATGAGTAATCCACTCTGGATCCGTCTGACCTGTGGGAAATGAGTATCACGTGAAACCAGTGCCATCAGACCTGACTAATCCAACCCAGAGGATAACTTGACAGATTACAAATTACCACCAAGTGTGAGTGTGCACTAACTTTGGTTTACAGTAAATGACGATAAGAGTGCATGATGTGATTTCACAGTGCCACCGTTGCATCATTTAAATATGTTTGGCCCGTTTTAGTCAATATTTCAGATCATTTTGTTTCCTGTTGTCACTGTGTGATCTTTTGGTGACTGAGGATGCTCCATCTCTTCTTCTCAGGTGCAGGCTGGAAAGCAGATGGATCACTGGGAGCCATCCAGGACACGTTCCTCCCTGACCATGGTAAGAGAAAGCTGCTCCTCCTCCTCCTCCTCCTCCTCCTCCCCCTCTTCCACCTCCTCCTCCTCTCCACAGGTTTCCTCTCAGGGAAACACCAGACTGTTGCGCCCGGTGTCGCCCTGTGTCAAGTCAAACACGTTAAAGTTGGACTTTGGTCCGTGCACTTTCAAAATAAAAGCACGTAGACAGCGGGGACGTTAAGTTTTCATAATTGTATAAAAAATACAATTAGCTCAGGATGTCATGCAACACACAACACTCCAAGAATGACGAATTCCATCAAATTATTAAAAGCTAATCAAGGATAATCCTTTAAACCAGGGACCTGTGAGATTATACTGGCTAAGTGGGATTTTATTGTGAAATCCATGACCGGAAGTGGAGTGTGTTAAAGCACGAGCCACCGCTGGTTTTACTCCACAGACAAACCAAAAAGCTCCAAAACAAGCAGCGCGCACGACGCGCCACTGGCACCGTGTCTCCCCGGAGGAGGAGGAGGAGGACCGGGCACCGGCCGGAGGGAGAGACTCACTACCGCTCCTCTTTTAATATTTAATCTTTTTTTTTTTTTTTTTTCTTTTTCTCTCTTTTGGAATCATGCCCTTCTGCAAACGGAGCATACTTCCCCGGGATGTGTGCAAGCCCTCCGCCGGCAGGAGGCTGCAGCAGCAGGAGCCGGAGGAGCAGGAGGAGGTGTTCGGGGAGCTGGCGGACGTGTGTGGCCGGACTCTGAGCTCCGTGCTCCGGCAGCTCTCCGACCTGTCCCGGCTCTCCGTCAGCATCCTGGAGGAGCTGCAGGGGGAGCTGGGCTCCGTGTGCCGGAGGTCGGGGGCCCTGCAGGGCAGAGTGACCCGGCTGCAGTGGCGCGTCACGGAGCTCATCTGCAGACCTCCAGCCAGAGGTAAAAAAGAATAATAATAAAATAAAACTTTTAACGTATATTATTCATATTTTCACAAAGCTCCACACACGCACACTTATAGAGACATTTCGCATGTGCATTGTGTGTCTCATGACGCGCTGTGCCTCGGTGCGCGTGAGGATGAGGAACCAGTGGCCAGAAGTGTGTTTCTGTCAGCTGTTGCACACGGCAAAACGTCAGATGGTTGTAGTCGCATGGTGTGTTGACTTGTTGTGGGTCCCTGGAAGTTGTATTCAAACTCTCTCGGACGACGTCTCTGTCGTGTGACGTGCAGGTTTTACCAGGTGCTCCTGAAGGCAGCACGTTGTGGGTGCACGGAGGAGGAATGTGTAGTTGTGTGTGCGAGGAGGTGTCCTGCGGGGTTTGTGTGTTGCGAGTCTGTTGAGTGCGCGTGTCAACTGATGACCTCTTGACCTTAAAAAAAATACATGTATTTTTTAATATAAGTAAAAAATCATCTCTCTTGTGTGCGTGCGTGCATGCTTGTGGATTCCCACTCTTCTTCTTCTTCTCTAACTCTGTGTGGGCTCTTCCTGTATCACCAACATGTGGGCAGCAGAGGCTGGTGATCAATAGAGCCGAGCCTTCATCTCTCCTCCTCATCCTCACTCCATCCTCCCTTCTCTCTCTCTCTCTCTCTCTTCTCTTTCGAGGATGTGTGTTTTTCCTCCAGGAACAGCCGCTGACAGTCTCCTCTTCCACCCGAGGTTGAGTTTGTGCAGAGGTTGAATCTTGATTCCACTTCCTGGGAGGGTCAAAGGTGGAAGAGTCCGACAGGAAGTCCACTTTCCCCGCTGGAAGCTGTCAATCAAAGAGACGAGGGCTGGAGGACTTTCTCTTTCTCACACTCCACTTCCTGCGTTGTGCCAGTTCACGCACAGTTCAGTTCCCAACGACGTTAGGTGTGCTCGGGTGTCATTAGTCCCGATGCATTGTGGGTAATGTAGGCATCAGGCAGCCTGGCTTCCAAAGCCTGTTATGGAGATCAAACTGTGGATTCTGGGGGACTTGAACTCCCACTCCCCCCCACTCCTCCTTCTCCTCCCTCGTTCCCAAGGGGAGGACATCGACCTCATGACTCAATCCTCCTAAAGTCCCCTTCTCCTCCTCCGCCGTCCTCCCTTCTTTTTTCTCTCTCTCAGCGTTGGAATCTTGTTTCCAGCTGATGTTGGAGGATAAACTCAGGCCACGCATGACTTGAGAAACGCAGGTTGTAAAGCGGGTCACCTCCTTCTCCTCCTCCTCCTCCTCCTCCTCCTTCCCCGTCATCTCTCTGCCTACCGGCGCCGAGTCACACTAATATTTTTCTTATAAGTGGAGTTAAATGTATTTGAAGTGCTCATTTGCATATTCCCGTCAAATTAATGAGCCATGAAAACAACCACGTCTTCCTCCACGAGGAGGGGTTGCAGAAATAGGAGATTCTTGTGTGCACAAAAGTCCTGAATATGAACAAAAACAAATATATCCCAGGAGTCCATGAGATTGAGTAATAGCAGGAAGTGTTTGTGTGTGTGCGTGCGGGCGCGCATGCAAGTGTGCGTGCGTGCGTGCGTGTGTGGAGCAGGTGTCGCTGTGTGTAAACACAAACTGAGGAAGATGCCGTGATAGTATTGTAATGTTCCTGGAAAAGCACATCACATGAGCAAGCGTGTGTGCGTGCGTTCGTGCGTGTGTGTGTGTGTGTGTGTGCGCGCGCATGTGTGTGTGTGTCTCTCTCAGAATCAAAAGGTTGGCTGTCAACACCAACACGCTTTACGTCGGCCAAAGCATGTTGTAATGGCGGAGGCAATCACTTCCAGATGACAGGGAGGAGTGTGTGTGTGTGTGTGTGTGTGTGTGTGTTGTTGGACGTTGACAATGGGAGAGAGGAAAAGGGGAATATCACTCCATCTTGGAGGGAGTCACCTGGCTCACATGCAGGAAGAGAAGAAGAGTTTTTACGGCACGTTGCAGTGATGAATTTTTTTTTGCAATTTACAAAACCTCTAAAAACATAAGAAAAAAAAAAAAATCCTCATATCCTCATGAAAAGGTCTGTGTGATGTTCATCGTGCATTATCTTCCAAATACTGTTTTGAAATAATCTAATCCTGTGATGTTGTTGTGTTGTGGGTTAACAACTTGCCTGGTGACCCGTTGTGTTGCGGAGATTTAATAAGAGGACACACAGTTCTGAGGCTGAACACATGGCTGGGACGTCCTGATGAGTTCACTGTCCCGCTGTGTGTGCGTGCACCTGTGCGTGTGTGTGTGTGTGCGTGTGTGTGTGTGTGTGCGAGCCTGCTGCTACCAGCCGACATCCTGGCAGACGCACAGCTCTGTGGTTTGGACATGGTGTGATAGAAGCTGTGTGTGTGTGTGTGTGCGTGTGTGTGTCTGTGTGTTGGTCAGCAACACGCAGAGTGTTAACACACACTGTCAGTTGTGAGTCATGTGCCCTCCTGCTGTATGTTTCACTTCCTTTCCCTTTCATTGTGCCTTATTATGTGTGTGTGTGTGTTATTTATTCTCTTTCTGTTATGTCCTCTCGATGTCCTCTAATTTGACCTTCTGAACTTTGAAAAGTGTGTTTTCAGTGTGTGAGCGCACCTGGGTTAAAAATGCATTTTTCAATTCAATTCAAGTTTGGTGTGTGTTATGACCGGATGGACGGTCAGGCCCAGATACGCACCCTTCATGAAAGTGTCTCCCTCCCTCGGCTTTTTATGCGATTCAGCAGATTTGAGTTCATTTCTGCAGATTCTCCTGAATATATTTCTCTGGCTCATTGTGTTGCACTGATTTGTCTTTATTTTCACTTCAGTCGGGTGAGAAATACATCTTGATTTGAGGAAGACTTTGCCAGTGAGCAGATCTTGGCTAATTAAAGTCTGATTTAGTTTTTTTGAACAGTGATTTATTTATTATCTTTAGGATAAATAGAAAAATGGGAGTAAATAGTCACATTGTGTCAGATCGCCTTTAATATGAACCTGGATGCAGTTTTTCCTGTTTTTTAGTTTTTTTCTTAATGTGGCGTCTCTGTGGTGTTTTGTGGAGGAACATTCTCTATCTCCATCTTGTCTGTTTACTGAATCATCTTGCCGTTGTTTACACGTTCAACTCCAGAACAGGAAGTGTAAAGAATCTGAGCAGATTGGTTTGTGAAAGAGTTTGGAGTTGAACCTCCTCCTTCTCCTCCTCCTCTGTGCCTCAGGCAGTGATTTTTTTTTTCTTCTTGTTGTTGGGCCGACAGTCCATTTCCTTGTTGGTCGGATAGAAACATGAGAGAGAATGAAGGGATGAATGTGAAGGAAAATTAAAAAATGAAAGCTGGACTGTCTCCTGCAATGGAATGCATCATTCATCAGCCTCTATTAGTGTGTGTGTGTGTGTTACGTCACATTCAGTTCATGCTTGAAATTTCAGTGTGTCATTGTGTTATGAGTGTGTTGTTTTGTGCGTTAGACATACCACACACACACTTATTGTACAGGTTTGGGGAATGCCGCCCGTCCAGAACCCACCTCCCGTGTGTGTGTGTGTGTCTGTTTGTGTGTCTGTGTATGTGTGTGTGCTCTTTCTATTGTGGCTCAGCTGCAAACCAAGTGAAGGTCATTGTGTAAATGTTCAATCATGTGAGACGCTGATGTTCTGAACACGAGACATAAATGTTGATGAATTAATGAGGGATTTAAATTATAGTTTAGGCCTTATTTGTAGACAATCCATCCCTTCCTTTAAAATCGAGCACATTATTAAGAATATTTTTTATATCATATATATATAAAAACATGTTGTGCTGTTGAGTGTTTAAGTTCAGTAAGTTTGAGGTGGAATTCAAAGTCGATGACTCATCACGTCCACAAGAGGGCAGCAGAGCTCCGTGTAAACCTGTGTGTGGGCACGGTTCTCATCTCCCTGTTTGTGATTTATACATTTTACTGTTATTGTTTCTTCAAATGGACTCGTATCCAACCAAGAAGGTGTCGATTGTAGATTTTTCCAGCTGATTAACGCTGCTGGTGCCAGTTTGGACAATATGAAAAGACCCAGAGGACGGAGACGGCCTCTTTCCACTCCTTCTAGGGATTTAGCTTCATTATCTGCTGTGGGACGGAGCTGTGTGTGTGTGTGTGTGTGTGTCCTCCAGGCAGGAAAAGTGTTTACAGGGAGAGAGGGATTGTATAAGTCCACGTGGACATGGAGGAGGAAGCTGGAGACGTGTTTTCTTTAACGTGAGAGCACATGTATGTAAAGTGGACTTACAGGAGGATTTGAGAGCTCCGCCTCCTTCTTCTTTTTCTCTCTATCTCATTGAACCAGGTGGGGTAAAGTTTGACCTTGGTGTTGAGAGACAGAAATGCCCAGGGGACAGAGACAGGGAGGACAGGGGAGGACATTGGAAAAGGAGGGGAAAAAGACATTTCACAGGTTAAAGTCCAGGTCGGTTTCCCACGCTCCTCGTGGTCTGATGACCCCTCACAGCTGCAGCCCATGATGTCGCGTGTTATTGTTGCTGCTCATCATCAGCCTCATCATCTTCATCACAGAGATGTCTGAGGCCTGCTAAACCCCGGGCTTATTCTGTGCGCTGAGTGCGATCGTGTGACAAACTGTGTGGGAGAACATGAGAGCGGCATTTGTGGGTTTGCCAACAACTGACCTCAATCTCCAGGGGGAAAAAAAAAAAACATCTGCTGTGTGATCTCATTTTATTATCTCAGAGGCTCCACTGTCCCAATAACACAATTTATCTCCCCCTATTTCCTCAAAGAACCTTATTGTTGCTCATTTCGATCCCCTCCCCCTCTATAAAATCCTCTTGAAGTCGTTGAATATACAGTAAGACCTGCACACCCTGCCCCTCGTCATCATCATCATCATCATTATCTTCTTCTTCTTCATCATCACCACATTATCTGCCCCAGACCCGAGTTATGTAACCACACTGGGGTTCTGAGCCAGAAATCCCCCTTACGTAACCCCACCCCCTGAGATTATTTACTTCTGCTAATAATTGAAGGGTTTGATTTTTGTCCCGATTTCAGTGGCTCCGAAATTTCTGCGCAATAACTTTGTTTTTTTTTTTCCACTGTGGTGCAAAGTGTGAAAAAAAACCCGACACAAACTCCTACATGGTTTAACGTTGGATTAACTTCAGATTACAAACATGTAAAATGATTTAAAAAAAATTAAATAATGAATCCATAGGAATTTATCTGCTATGAAAGCCAAAGTAGCGCCATTTATTTAAATTTTTTCCACATCTCAATAACTTTATTATTAATTGGAAAATCAACTGAAACTCTCAGTTCACGTCCAGACAAATTCAGTTAAGAGTTTTCCTTTTATTTCCTGTGACATCATCCATTTGGGGATTAATAGAGATTTGACAGGTGCTACTTTGTTAAGACTCATTTCACGAAGTTACATTTGAACATATATTTCATGTAATTATATATATATATTATATTTTAGCAGTTTTTCTTGATGGGTGTGAATATCACACACGCACACACACGTACATTTTTGTGTATCACAGCGCAATCTGTGTCAAAGTCCTCGCTCAGCAGGAAGCACTCTGCTGTAGTGTAGCTAATTACCCATAATCCACTCTGGGCCAGATGTCTGCTCTGTGGGAGTGTGTGTGCGTGTGTCTTTCCTTCATCCTTTGTGTAAAGTTTGTGTATTTAATTTATGCCCTTTTGAGTTGTCTGCCTCTTTCTCTCTGTTTGTTTCTCCTCCCACACTCCATCGCTCCATCCCTCTCTCTCTCTCTCTCCCTCCCTCCCTCTCTCTCTCTCCCTCCATTCTCCCTCTCGCTCTATCGTTCGGTTTATTCTCACTTGGATCTGGACACACTCCGTCGTCACAAACGTTATTCCAAACCCGCTGATCCGTTTTGAGGTACAGTAACTGTGTGTGTGTGTGTGTGCGCGTGCGTGTGGGTGTGTGTGTGTCCCTGAATGCGTCATGTGTGTTTGAGGCGTGATAAAATGAAAAATTGAAAGTGGAAAACCTCAAATCACTGAAATCTGAATCACCTCAGTATACAAAGCAGAAATTGAGTTAATTTCTGTGTGAATGAAGTGTCAGTTTCCTCCGTTGCCATTCGATGTTTCTCGGTGAAGAAATGAAAAAAAAAAAAAAAAAAAAAAAGAGAAAAGATGAAAGGTTTCTTTCTATTTTACAGCCTCAGCATGGGGTCTGCTTTAAAATAAGAAACTACGTTTTTCCCTTGAATAACTTCAATTGATTTCCTGGGGATGAAAAAGAAAATGTTTGATTTACTGTGTCGTCCTGAACCAGAAACCGTTTTTACTTTAAAAGCCCAGTCCAGTTAAACAACGTTTGCGACATTTTAGTGAATTCACAATTTGATTGGATTTATTTGTGTGGACTGGACAGGTTGGACCTTTCTTTTTTTTTTTTTTTTTTTCCTTTCTTCGAGGAAATACCAGCTCAACAAGAGGTAAACAAATCAAAACCACAAGCTTATTATGGGAAAGTTTGGTCATGGGCTTGTTGGTCCAAGGTCGGGGCCACGTTTTGAAAGAACAAAACAAATATTATGGGAGATTTTCCACAGTGAAAGAGAAATAGAGATAAAGAAAATGAAAGAGTGAAAAGCGGAGATTTGTTCCCCCCCCCCCCCCCCCCCCCCCCCCCCCCCCCCCCCCCCCCCCCCTGCGTGCGTGCGCCCCCACCACCACCTTTGTCTGGGAAAGAGAAGGTGGTGGCGCAGAGAGAAAACGAGGACGATGAAATGAGAGCCACATAGGGTGAAATAAAAAGGAAGATAAATATATATAAATATTAAAAAGACGAATTTACGCCGTTTTATTTCTCGCAAAAATCGGACAACACGTGGCCTTGTGTGTGAAATCGAGAAAATGTGAAATAATATAATCTGGAATTGCAGTGTAACTTTGTGGGAGGCCCGGGGATGAACCTGGATTACAGAGGGATGATGGGATGTCTGTGTGTGTGTGTGTGTGTGTGTGTGTGTGTGTGTGTGAGAATGAACGAGAACATTGACTTCAGACTTTGGCAGAAGCGTAAATGTGTGGATTAGCATGAGATTCACTTCAAAACCCTGCATGAAATGATGAATATTAACGACGGTGAATTAGCTGCACCTTTTTCCTCTCTCTCTGGGAAAAAACAAAACAATTCCTAAATATCTGCTCTATGTCTGACTCTCAGAGGAGAGGACTCATTAAATAGTAATTAAACATCGAAAGCGTCCAAAGTGTTTTTGCCTCACGACGATGAAGGTCCCTGTTTTTGAACGTGATTTATTATATTAAATATTATATTTTTAAGGGTTTGTACATTTCTCCCCAGGGATGATGGGAACTCTATTATGATTTCTTTATTTAGATTTTTTTTTTTTTAAATCTGATGTAGCACCACGAAGAAAACTCGTTACGCGCTCGAGAGACACAAACAAATCCAGAAATCAACCCGTCGTGACCTTGACCGACCTCTGCGTGTGTCACCGTCACCTGTAGGTTTATTCGTGACAAGATAAATGGGAGGAAGAGGAGGAGGAGGAGGAGGAGGAGGTGGCCTCTCCTCCTCGTAGTGTATTCGCCCAATCTCTCTCTCCCTCTCCGCGCCGCTCGCTTCACTTTCAATTTCCCTCCGTCCGTCTGAATCCAAACCAATCTCACCTTCCTCATTTATTCATTTCTCTGTCTGTCGCTTCACCTTCATCACCTCTCTCTCTCTCTCTCCCTCCTTCTCCCCCCCCCCCTCTCTCTCTCTCTCTCATCACACAGACCCTTGGTTCCAGGCTTTTCTTCATATTGCTTTTGTTCACGGAGGCGTCGCAAACACTCTTTTGCAAGAATGTTTAAATGTTGTGTTGCCATGGAAACCAAACAACAACAACGTATTTGGGTGCACGACTCGTTTGTGTGATGAACACGATGATCATTCGAGAATTGAAAATTGATTTCGGGGGAAGAGATAACATTTGGAATGAAATGTTGCGTTTTCTCAACAAAAAGACTAAACGGGAAAATGACAATCTACACAATATTTGTGTTAATAGTTCCAATTTATTGTTGTGCAGTTGGTTTATTCATCACTTTAGACACAGGAGGGGTGTCCACAGACTTTTGTCCTGTCTTCTCTCTTCACCTGCCACCTCCCTCTCTTCTGGCCTCTGATTGGCTGGTTTCGGTCTGGATCTTTATGAATTGAACAGCAGCAGTTGGATGTGATTGGCTCTCTCTCTCTCTCTCTCTCTCTCGCTCTCTCTCTCTCTCTCTCTCTCTCTCTCTCTCTCTCTCTCTCTCTCTCTCTCTCTCTCTCTCTCTCTCTCTCGCTCTCTCTCTCTCTCTCTCCCACGAACACACACACAAATATACACACATGCTCACTGGCATCGGCCAAACCTTCTAATCGGAATGTGTAGAACTGCACTATCTCTCTCTTTCTCGCTCGCTCGCTCTCTCTCTCGCTCTCTCTCACACACACACACACACACCAGCGCACAGCCTGCTTTGTCCACAGCTCACGTAGCGCGCTGCACTCAGGCTCTGACACATGCGTAGTATAGGACACACACACACACTCCTCTCTCTCTTCCTCGTCTTCTGTCACTCACTCCCTCGTTCACCCTCAGCTGTGATCTCATGCCTTTCACAGACACACACACACACACACACATTCCGGGATGGCTTTCTTTTTGGTGATGCTGTGACTCTCTCTCTTCCTCACACACACACACACTTGCACTTCGCTCACCTTACACACACGCGCCTCGCTCGCCTCAGTCACCCGGTCAGTGTGTGTGTGTGTGTGTGTGTGTGTGTGCGTGCGTGTGAGTGGAATGAGGCGGTGATGTTTTGGGACAGGAAGAATAGTATGGGCAACTCCCAACGTCGGCCCAAAGGAAGACACAGACCCAAATCCGCAACAGGTACTTTTATGGATGTTATTGATTATTGATCGTCCATCCATCAGCGTTTTATTGATTTATTTATTTGATTCCCTCCATCGTTTCACCCCTCCATCCGCTCATCCATTCACGCGCTCCCGTGGGTTGACTCGTCAGCTGAATGTATTGATCGATCCGCTATTGATTAGATTTGTCGGGCCGGCATTCGTCCCGTTGATGGTTCGTAGCCATCCCTCCATCCCTCCATCCACATGCGCACGTGTGTCCATCCCTCCATCCCTCCATCCCTTCATCCATTTTCTAGGCATGACGTGGCGATCCTTCCTTCTCTGACCCATTGTTCCATCGCTGGTTGATTTTTAACATCCAAACCTTCCTTTCGTCCTTTTCTCTGAAACACCCCTCCGTCCAAAAAGGTCTCGCCCTCCTGCATCCCTCCATCCATTCTCCAGTTCTCCGTACATTTGTGATTCTGTCCATCCCGTCCGGTCTGCTCTCCGCTTGTCCCCGACGTGTCCCATCCGTCCTTCCTCTCACAATCTCTCATTTTCTGCATCCTTCCATTCCAAAATCTCTCCTATCCTTCATCCATCCCTCTTCTCCTCCCCTCATTCTCTCTCTCTCTCTCATCGCTTCGTCTGGGTTGCCAGGTTTGAATGATCTGGGTCAATTAGTCTTTTGCCTCTTGGCCAGTGACTGAGCTGTGCGTGAAGTGTTGGTGTGTGTGTGTGTCTGTGTGTGAAAATTGCACTGCCACCCACTGCAGTCTCGTGCCACGTAGTGCTTTTTAGTGTCCAGTGTGTTGTGTGTGTTGTCGTGCATGATCATGTGTAGTTTGTTGTAGTGTCTTGTGGTGTATTGCAGTTTGTTGTTGTGACTTTTATGCTACAGTAGTGCGTTGTAGTCGTAGTGTTTCATTGTGTGTCCTCGTGTGTAGTGTTGTGCTCGCTTGGCTGCTGCCTGGTCCTGCTCTGGATGGGACAGTTATCTACTGATCTCTGAGGGCGAACGAGAGAGAGAGAGAGAGAGAGAGAGAAGCGGAGATGACAGCTCCTGTAAATCGTACTCCTTTCTTTATGGGACGATGGAGGAGGAAGAAGAGAGGAAGAGGAGGGTGGGCAGCAGGAAGGGAGAGAAATGCAAATAGGTGGAGGAGTGAGTTTTTATTTGGGGGGGGGGGGGGGGGGAGAAAAAAAAAAAAAAAATAAACCTGCAGGCCGAATGAAGGAGGGATGAGGTCGAGGGGGAGAGGGAGATAAAATACACGCACATGCACAGTTTGTCCTGCAGAGTAAACACACACGTGTGCTTCCTCTCTGTCCACACACACACACGCATGTGAGATTGAACATGGGCTGCGCACACCTGCCCCCGGACACGTATGACCTTGGCTTGAGTCGACACACGGCGAGTGTCAGTCACCCGCCGAACGTGCTCATTCACATATTTTGCAGAGGGATGATGTCATTTTCTCTCGCACAGCCGCTCTCTGCAGCAATAGGGAGAGAGAGAGAGAGAGAGAGAGACGGGGATGTACGTGAGGAGAGGGAGGGGGAAAAAGAGAGAGAGCGAGAGAGGGCTGCGTGTGGAGATAATTGGCAAGGGAGACACACGGGGCGAGGGGTTGTAGAGCAAAAAGTTGAAAAAAAAACGAGAGAAGCTGGAAGAGAAAAGTAGTAGAAGAAGAAGAAGAGGAGGAGACAGGAAATGGCACCTGGGATTCTGTGTGTGTGTGTGTGTGTGAGAGAGAGAGAGGCTGGATGCGGTTGCCACGGCAACCACCCAGGTCAATGGAAATGCCAGTTGGCATCCTGGCAGGCGTGCGTGCGCGCGCGTTCTTGATTTGGTTGAGCATTTTACGCGCCACCGATAAAAAAGAAAGAAATGTTTTATTTCCGAACGTTTTGATTATTTGGGTATTGCCCGAATACACTTGGAGATTTTAACGAGCAAGAAAACTCGGTTGAGTCAGCATTTCTCGCAGTGTGTGTGTGTTTGTGCTTTTCTCCTATCGCACATCAAATTTAATGGTGTGTAGCTCCAGAGGAGATAATGCAGAGCAGATGCCGCTTGAGGGCCTCGAGTCGGTTGGTGGCACGGGTGGTTCAATACACTACGCGTCCTTCCAGCAGCAGCCATTTTATTGTTGTTGTTTGCTCATTTGCATTTTTACTTTTTTGCGCTTGTTGGACAAAGTTATGGGTGTTTTTTAGGGTGAGGTCAGAGGTCGAGTCCTCCGTCCTGTTTCTCTCCTGTGTTTTTTTTTTTTTTTTTTTTTTGTGTGTGTGTGTGTGACACTGAGCTGTTACCGGGCCATTTAACAGCTGGTGTCTGTGATAAAGTAAAACAAAAAAAAATAAAACGCAGATGGTCATTAGTGCTGAGTCACTGTATATATGAGTGACTCAGCTAAAAAAATAAAAAAAAATAAAAAACAGCTCCTGTCCCTGTGCATTTGGCTTATTGTCATAGATCTACACATTTTTGTCATCTAATACTGTATATTATATTACATTATTTAAAAAAGTCTATATATGTATCTATCTATATCTTTATAGATAGATATAAAAAGAGTATTTTTTTATATCTGCAAACAGAAGGTTCATTTCTCCAGGTTATTTCCAGCTTTATAATCTAACACATAAGGCTAACACTGATTTAACACTGAACCGCTTGTTCTCTCACTTCATAAAAGAAAAAAATACGTTTTTTCGAGCCGAATAAATTAAAAGTCCTAAACGGAGCAGAGTTTATTCGGTGTCATCATGTGATCGTGCAGGATGGTATATTCGGGGTCAGATCCGTGTTTTGTTGCACTTGGGGCTCCTTCATCGTGTTGTGTGTGTGTGTGTGTGTGTGTGTGTGTGTGTGTGTGTGTGTGTGTGTGTGTGTGTGTGTGTGTGTGTGTGTGTGTGTGTGTGTGTGTGTTTTTTTTTTTTCGGTGACGACACGCGTGTGGATGCATGAACACAATGTGTGTGTGTGTGTGCGTTTACAGGAAGTGGAGGAGAGGAAGGAAAAGACGCCACAATGGACACGATGGAGGGAGAGAATCCAGATTTTATTTCCCTGAGGTCCACGTTTTTAGTTTTAACATTTTCGCAGTCAGGATTCACCTTACCCTAGTTTGCTAAATTCATCGATTCATTATTATAATTTTTTTTATTTTTTTGATAATCTTGATCTGCAGAATTGAGCAATTGATTCCTCCTTTCACACTTTAGTCTCCTTTAGCTGGAGGGAGCAGGGGAGGTGTGAGGAGGAGGAGGAGAGGAAGTCCGTTTCCTCCCTCGCTCTCTCTCTCTCTCTCTTTCTCTCCCTCTCTCCGTCTCTCGCTCGCTCTCTCTCTCTCTCTCTCTCATCTTACACCATGAGTGAAAACACTCTCTCTCTTTCTTGCCGCCTTTTATTTCTTTCTCTCCCTCTTCTCCTTCCATCCCCCCCCCCCCCCCCCCCCCCCCCCCCCCCCCCCCCTTCCTCATTTTTGCCTGCTGACACGCTGGTGGCCACAGACTGAATGAGTCACTGGGTTTACCTCTGCCCTCCTCCTCCTCCTCCTCTTTTCTCCCTTTCCATGTGTGCGAGAGTTTTTTGTTGTTGTGCCGGACTCGGTTTAGTTCATGTTGAAGAACATGGAAATGTTCTGGAGCAGGCCAGGTAAGGAACTCTGGGATTATTATTATAATTTAATATATTGTGTGTTTTTTGGGCGGGAATGGATGTGGACGGAGGAGTCGGAGCTCAGAGCCGAGTGGTACTGGGGGGAAAAAAAAAAAAAAAAAAAAGCTCTGGAATGCCACACTTGACGTTAGTCAGGGTAGCGTGACCGTGAAGCATTTGTTCGTACTTATTCATATGTTTTCATTACTAGCCGCACACGTATGTTTCTGGTCATGGCTGTGGTGCAGCATGACATAAAGTATTCTGGGGATCCTTTTTTTTTATTTTTTTTTTTCTTTTCACTTTGCATTTAGTGGTTCATCGGGAGTTTAAAACTTTTCACGTTGGAAAAATATATACGAATAATATATATGAACCAAATATGTCGCGTTAAAAAAAGTCAAAGTAACTTTCCTTCATTTCTCCATGTCCACTTTTACGTAAAGAGCTTTTTTCTTTTATTTTCCCTGTAGCATTTGGAAAACCCCACCGTTCCATTGTTCCAACTCCGCTTGATGTTTCATCTCATTTAAACCTTTTAACTCCGGACTCTTTGTTTCTGATCAAATAGAAATATCCCAGATGTATTTGATTTTATTATTTACCGCTATAAAACACAGTGATACTGCAGGTTTTGTATTTATGGAAACTTTGGGAAATCAGCAAAAACAAAGAAATCCTGTAAAATAGCTCCTGGACATGGTGTTGTTGGTGTGACATGCAGACACACTGCTTGGGGTGTCACCGTGTGTGTGTGAGTGTGTGTGTTTGTGTTTGTGTTAACGCTGAAAGACTCTTTGTGCATCCTGGAGTCCTCACTTTGCTGCTAAAGTGCCACAAGGTCAAATGAGGTCATTGGGTGGGCGTGTGTTTCCTCAGTGCGCACACACACACACACACACACTTTGTGCTGAACGTGCATTTCGACTCTGGCTCTGGTCACAATGTGGTTTTGAGCCCAGCTACAATACGCTTTCCAATAGGGCAATTATTCAAAAATCCTAAACACACACACACACCCACACACACACATGCAGACACACAAAAGCTGAGGTTCAGCTTTCCACCATTTTACTCTCCAGTATGGAAAAATGACACACACCCGCAGTCACATGCTCATCACACAAACACACACATACACACAGTACTTCACATACTTCTACATCACGCTCAGAGCCACAATCGTTCTCTCTCTCATTATCATATCGGTGTCTCTCTCTCTCCCCCCCTCCCTCCCTCTCCCTCTCTCTCTCTCTCTCTGCTGCCAAATTTAATTTGAAGATGAAAGAGAGGAAGTCGCATGTCATCCGATTCCCATGCAGATGAGATGCTGAATGCAGATCTGTCTGGGTGATGGACAGAATGATGGAAGTGAGGGCGGAGGAGAGAAAAAATGGTGTGCAGGTGGTGTCTTTACACTCTGGTGGTGACATTCCCCTGCAGAGGTCACAAAGGTCGTGTGCTCGTCCACCTGTCCATCTGTGCGGACATTTGACAGTGTTTTTTTATTTGTTTGGTTAGTGCCAGTGTGCTTCCGTCTCCGACGGGTGAATGGACGAGAGAGTGAAGGAGAGAAAATGAGGAGGAGGAGGAAGAGGAGGAAACAATGGAGAGAAAGAGAGGTTGATGTGTTCAGGGATAACAAGGTGACGAAGAGAGGGGGGTGATAAATCTTCTGTTCTCGCCTCCCCCCTTCTTCTTCTTCATCTTCTTCTTCTTCACCTTCACACATGAGCCTGATACTGTGGTGTTTACACACCAAATGATGTGTGTGTGTGTGTGCGCGCGCGTGTGCGTGAGTGTGTGTGTGTGTGTCTAAATTTAATTTGCCTTAGTGTTGATGGCTTTGACCTGTGATTGACTTTCCCTGGAGCATTTATGCTCCATAACAGCTTGTGTGCGTGTGTCTGTGTGTGTCTGTGAGTGAGTGTGTGTGCGGATGGGGGTGTGTGTGCGTGTGTGCGTGTGTGTGTGTGTGTGTTTTTTTCCCCCCATCAGTCTGTGTTCATTATTTCTCCATTAACGTGGAATATAGGAAATCTACAGCCAGTGATCATGAGTCTGACCAGGTGAAGGCTCTCTGAGCTACAGGAAGTGATGTCAGAGCCACATCTGAGGGCCTGGTAGCCGGTGATCAGGGGCCAAACAGGAAGTACACGTCTGGGATCTTTATTTTTTGAATTCATCTCATTGATAACCACATTGAACGTGACACAGATACCGTGACATCGTTAAATGGCGCTCGTGATTTATTTTTGACTCACTGTGGAACAGGCGGCAAGAACAATTATATTGTGTAGCTGTAATCGCACACATCACAAAGAGAGGAGTTGTGTGCAATTAAATATTGAGTTTTCACATGGCGGGAGGACAAAATAAAAAACCCCAACTTCCTGTGAATGCCTCTGTGCCTCGTCCTGTCTGCCGGCCGGTCGCAGTTTTCCTCATAAAATATGAAACGTGGCCATCAAATGTTAAAGCGACACGCTGTACCGCGGTGGCGTTGTGCGACATGTTGTGTGTCTCCCGGTGGCGTCTTGTTGCATTTAAGAGAACGAGTCTCTGTGGGAAAAGAGGATTTCGAAAAAAAAAAAAACATTCCACCCCTCTGTGGATCCGCGTCTCTGTGAGCAGCAGATTAGTCTCGACAGCTGTGTGCGTCTGTGTGTGTGCGCGTGTGTGCGTGTGTGTGCGTAAAATATGTATGGTGTCCTGACTCCTGACTCCTGAACAATAATATTGAAATCAGAATCTCATATGATGACATCACTAGTGGGAGTTAACGGATGATTGATGCACAGCAGGACGAGTGTGCACTGACCTCCACTGCTGGGGTCAAAAGGTCATGGAAATACAGTCTGGGTGTGTGAGCGCCATTAACCTTGGGATACCTGTGACATCACTTCCTGTCTGTTCCCCGTTGTTTTCGTTTCTCATAGGGCAGCAGGAGAGACGCATACAGAGATAAACTAACCCTCTTTCCCTGACACGCACGCACACACACACACACACACACACACACACACACACACACACACACACACACTTCCTAACCTCTGGCAGAATCTGCTGCATCAGCTTTGTGGGTCCAAAAAAGTATCCAGTGATATCTGCAGCGTGTCCATGTGTTATCAATCACTGCTACTGTGTGTGTGTGTGTGTGTGTGTGTGTGTGTGTGTGTGTGTGTGTGTGTGTGTGTGTGTGTGTGTGTGTGTGTGTGTGTGTGTGTGTGTTGGCAACTGGTTGTGTGTGTGTGTGCGCATCACAGACCGATTCGGCTGTATCCATAGTAACCTTGGCATAATAAGAGCAGTGTGTATTGAAAATAACAGTCATTATTCCTATGTGTGTATGTATGTATGTATGTGTGCGTGCATGTGAGTGTGTGTGTGTTTGTGTGTGTCTGCGTGTGTGTGTCTGGGCCTAATTGAAGAGCTGGATTTGTGCAGCCATGTTTGCTAACAGGAACAAAGATCCAATTTTATGCTAATTACTGACGCAGAGATTTGCGTCACTTTGATTGGGATGGTGTGTCGGACACACACACACACACACACACACACACACATCCTAACCTCTGGCAGAATCTGCTGCATCAGCTTTGTGGGTCCAAAAAAGTATCCAGTGATATCTGCAGCGTGTCCATGTGTTATCAATCACTGCTACTGTGTGTGTGTGTGTGTGTGTGTGTGTGTGTGTGTGTGTGTTGGCAACTGGTTGTGTGTGTGTGTGCGCATCACAGACCGATTCGGCTGTATCCATAGTAACCTTGGCATAATAAGAGCAGTGTGTATTGAAAATAACAGTCATTATTCCTATGTGTGTATGTATGTATGTATGTGTGAGTGTGTGTGTGTGTCTGCGTGTGTGTGTCTGCGTGTGTGTGTCTGGGCCTAATTGAAGAGCTGGATTTGTGCAGCCATGTTTGCTAACAGGAACAAAGATCCAATTTTATGCTAATTACTGACGCAGAGATTTGCGTCACTTTGATTGGGATGGTGTGTCGGACACACACACACACACACACACACACACACACACACTGAGGACGAGTGAGTGATCGTAGAGAGAGGGAGAGAAAGTAGGGAAGTGATGGAGAGAGAGAGTGGACGAGTGGAGAGGAGGAGCTGTGTGGGATTTTTTGAAACGGAGCGAGACAGAGAGAGAGAGAGAGAGATTTAAAGAAAGAGGGAGGAAGAGGATAAATGAGTGAGAGGATGAATTGTGGCTCATGTCACTGTAAATTACCTCCAGTCTCATCACTGCAGACAGGAATATATATGCGCTCTTTTACTCAGTGTGTGTGTGTGTGTGTGTGTGTGTGTGTGCGTATCGATTGTGGAACTCTATTTGTGTGATTGCATTTGTCTCTGATTCCTGGAGAAGCCGGAGACACACTCGTCCCTAATAAACCACCTCCGAGACGCATTCATTATTTATACAGGTGCTTTAATTGATGTAACATGAGCTTTGTGCGCGCACACGCACGCACGCACACACACACGCACTTTGCGATTTTATCACAAAACACTTGTTGATGGATGTTGATGTGTTTACCGTGGACATGTAAAATGTGTTTCAATGTAAATGCAAAATAGTTCATATCACACTCGTGTATCAGATTGTTTCCTTTTTAACTTTTTTAACTTAAAAAATGTAGATTAGAACTCGCTGATATTACATTTATTCCTCTTTTTTAAGAAACTTGTGAATAATGCATTCCCTGACATTGCCTGTGCTTCTCCAGCAGAGGGCAGCACTGAGCTGCAGAAACGCACTTGCCCACCTGTTTTTCACACTCCATCCTACATACCTCCGACACGTATGTGCGTGTGCGTGTGCAGAACAGCGGGGACCTTTATTGACATCGAGTTCGCTTCAAATAAATCTCAGCTCCTCACTCACACACACGACTCGTACCTGACACTTCCTGCATCGCTAAAAACTTAATGGCCACTCATGGGGGAAGATTTACATTTTTAAAAATAGCGCACGCCTGACATCATTAATTAGCAGATCAAAGGAACATTGAAGATTCTCTCTGTTCTCAGGATGATCAAACAGTGAACGTGGGCCCGGGAGGTGAAAAGGGCAAAGGTCAAATCCTTTCCCATTTATTGGTAGATGTGCACAGGTGTTTTGGAGTACATACAATAATAAACACTGCCCTGCGTCATCGTGGCTCCCTCACAGGACTTCAGTGACTTCCTGTGTGGAGCTCTGATTCACTCCGGGCTAATTGCTCATTTAGCCCAGAGGCAGCGTGGGTGGGCCGACACACTGAAGGTGGGAAATAAAACGGCTTTATTCAGTGAGTCACACACACACACACACGGACTGGCAGCGTGAAAAGGTCAGCGTGTGTTATTTTCACAGTGCCACACTGAGATTTAAATGGGTTTACCATGAGATGTTTTCATATTCATCATGCGAAAACCTTATTTCCTGCACTTGTGACAAAACACCAATTTTTTTTTTCCAGTTTTTATTTGCACACGCATCATTGATTCTCTCTACCTGATTTATATTATTTAGCATTGCACTGATTTATTTGTATTGTGCCTTTTTTAAGTTTTCCATCTTCTTCTCCCTATTCTATACCTTTATAGCACAGAGGCTCCGAGGTCATCGAGGACTCCGACCTTTGTTGTTACTCAGTGGCAACAACAAAGGTCGGAGCAGATGTTGTCCGGCACAGGAAGTCTGTTTCGTTTCTGATAACGACACCCAGCGGGACGCCAAGTGTTCTGTAAATCTGGTTTACGGCGCCGATTTTATTAACTGGCAGAAAACACAGGACCTGCACACACACACACACACACACACAGACACACACAGACACACACACACTTGTTTGAGCCACTGTGTAGTCACAGTGTTATTTAGGACAGACATAAACTAGTCTGCTGGACTCCAACCTAATGCAAACAGTCCCTCACCAAAAACACCTGCTCATACACAACAGTACACACAACTACGCACACACACACACACACACACACAGGTCAGCGCTCCAGGCCTATCGACCACACTACATTTCCTCCAGGGTGTGTGAAAGATGAAATCTGAGTGATGGATAATTTGTGTTTTCCCATTCATCTGTGTGTGTGTGTGCGTGCGCGTCTGTGTTTGTGTGTTTGTGTCTCCGGTGATAGCAGCTTGTCTAAATCTGTGTCGTCCATGCCGGCACGCCAACGCACACAGAGGGGAATGAATTAGTAATAGGCCTGGGAGAGAAATAACTTCACGCACCTCTCCTCATGCGTCTGCCTGTGTGTGAATGTGTGTGTGTGTGTCTGTCCGTGTGTAGTGGATGTGTGTGTCTGTCAGTGTGTCGTGGACGTAGTAGTGAACAAATTTCTACATTTGACTGCTTCTGCACGTGTGTGTTGCATGGACACAGCAGAGTAGAGATGGTCAAACTTTTGTGTATTCGTGTGTGTGTGTTTTTTTTTGTGTTTTTTTTTTTTTAAGTTAGCATGTAGCTGTGATTTAAAAAACAAACAAAACACGGAACCTTTCTCTCCAGATCCATCTTCTCTCTTTTTCCTCAAGAGGACCAAATCTGCCCAGTGATGCCCAGAGGCCTCTGTCTCTCCTCCACCCAATCCCTCCATCCTCTCTCCTTCTCCGTGTCACCGTGGTTACATAAGGGAGGAAAAAAAAAAAAGAAAAAGGGAGTGACATCGTGGAGTCTGTGAGAAACTGAGTGTGTGTGTGTGACTCCTGCTCAACTATTAATCAGGGATTAATAGTTAAAGGAAATAAGTTTATCTGAGGACGTCTGAGCCATCGGCTTCAGGTTAGAGAGTTTATTAAAAAAATATATATATATGTAACATAACATTACAAACCCATTTTCAGTTATTGAATTTTTAACTTATTATTATCATTTTTTTTTTACTATTTCATTAAAATAAAGTAAAGTACTAAATCCGAATAAATGTTGTTATATCAATTTTATCAGCCGGATAATGACAGTTTGTGTCTTTTTGTGGTCTTCTATCAGCTGACAGATTTTCTAGTTCTGTCTCAGTGTGAGCTATTGTCGAACACGGTGTGTGTCTGTGTGTGTGGGATGCAGTTGTGCACTCGGTTCGTGCAGACAGCTTATTAGTGACTCCTGGCTGTGTTGATGTGAGAACAGAAATCCTCAGTAGCGGCGTTCAGTCTCCGAGGTGCCACGGTAATAAGGTAGTTAACACACACACTTTGTGTGCTTACAGTCATTTGTGTCTAATTTACACAAACTCCGGAGGCTCACACACTCCCACGCTGGATCACGTATTTGACTTAAAGTTTGAATGAGCTGCTTGGAAATGTATTATTATTATTATTGTTATTATTGTTATTATTATTATTATTATTATTATTATTATTATTATTATTTTTTTAATAAAATCAAGGTTTCAATAATGTAATCCGAGCAGATATAAAATATTGAAAAAAACAAACAAACATTATATTGAAATAACTTTCATTTCATTCACTCAGCACTGGAACGGGATCCTCAGGGAGCATCCTTTTTTTTTCTTTTTCTTGTATTTACTTCAAACTCAAGTTGCCTAATGGGACATTTGGCTTCAGGCAAGACACGCGACACAATGCGCAATCTCAGCGGCTTCAAAAAGACGACGCACCAAAAGGTTTCATCAGAAACTGATCATTTATGGCAGAAGTTGAGTTTTTTTTGTATATATATTTTGTGTGAAGGAGTGAATGTGAATATCTCTGTGGATTAGCTGTATTTCTTCACATTTTGAAAAAAAATAATATTCACGTCCTGTGTGTGTGTGTGTGTGTTGGAGTCTGAAAAGAAAAAGCACAATATGACATGGTGAGAATGTTTGTCGTTATAAATGATGCACGATGGCCTCGGTTCTCACAGCTGATGATAACTGACGTGCACTTGTGTATCATCAGTGGCCTCGGTGTGAAAGCAGCTTCGGGACTGTGTGTGTCTGTCTGTCTGTGTGTGTCTGTGTGTGTCTGTGTCTGTGTCTGTGTGTGTGTGTGAGAAAACCAAAGAATAACAAACAGAGACCCTTTCAAATTCAAACCAATTTCCTTTTAATACGCTCTCAAATGAAGTGATGATGCCGACTACGCACACACACGCACGCACACACACACACACACGCACACACTGGTGGAGATTATTTTATTTTGGTGTAGTTTTGGTTGCAGGAGCAAATCCCGGAAAATCTCAATCACATGGATTGATCTGCTGTTTCCATTATTTTGCGTGTGTGTTTTGTTGTGTGTGTGTGTGTGTGCGTGTGTGCGTTTGTTTGTCCTTGGCGCGTCGTTCTAATCCTGGAAATAATCGGATGCGTGTGGTGATTGAATCGTTTCGTCAGTTTCAGGTTCTGCCCTTTTTCTTCCTCCCTCCTCCTCCTCCTCCTCTGTTCTTCTTTCTCTCCGTGAAGCCACAATCCCTCTTTGTGTCTTTTTTTTTTCTCCTCATACCTCCCTGTCCTAATCCCTCCTTGTCCTCCTCCCGTCTCCGTCCCTCCTAATTAAGCGCTCCCCTCCCAAACCTCTCCTTCCCCTTCCCTCCTTTTTCTCCCTAATCTCTCTTTCATTTTTTTCCCCTCCCTCCGTCCCTCCTTGTTCTCCCTGACAACACACTGCCTTATGTAATCTACGTCTCTGGGTATTAGATATGCAAATTTACGAATTTACATTTACGTGTGATTTTTTTTACTCACCCTTTCTCTCTTTCTCCTCCTTCCTCCATCCCTTTTTTCCCCTCCCCTCCTCTCTCTCTACTTCTTTTCATTATTTTTTCCGTTTATTTTCCCTCTCATCATTTGGCTCTTTCATCCCTCTCCTATGTTCCTCTTCCCCCCCCTCTCTCTCTCCTCCATCCTCTCTTTCTTCTTCTTCCCCATCATCCACCTTCATCTTTTTTTATTTTCTATCATCCCCCCTTTTTTTTTTTCCCTTCTCTCCTCCTTCCCCCTCCCACTTTACTCGCAATAATCTTATTTTCCCTCCTCGTTTCACCTCCTCTCCTCTCCTCTCCTCTCTTGCTCGCCCCTCCCTCTCTCCGCTCCCTCTCTCTCTCCTATGTTCCTCTTCCCCCCCCTCTCTCTCTCTCCTCCATCCTCTCTTTCTTCTTCTTCCCCATCATCCACCTTCATCTTTTTTTATTTTCTATCATCCCCCTTTTTTTTTTTTCCCTTCTCTCCTCCTTCCCCCTCCCACTTTACTCGCAATAATCTTATTTTCCCTCCTCGTTTCACCTCCTCTCCTCTCCTCTCCTCTCTTGCTCGCCCCTCCCTCTCTCCGCTCCCTCTCTCTCTCTCTCGCTCCATCCATCCATCACTTCCTCTCCTCCGTCTCCCACCAGCCACAAGCGGTCTCGAGGCGGAGAGCGGCAGGCGCGGCGGCGGCGGCAGCAGCAGCATCCTCCACGCCGATGGAAACCTCAGCAGCAGCAGCGGAGGAGGAGGCGGCGGCGGCGGCAGCCTCAGCAGCAGCGGCGGCGCGGCCCACTTCCGGTCGCCATGGCAACAGAGCGTGAACGTGTTCGGCTCGTGGAGCAGGCCGGAGTGTGTCGAGGAGCTGCACCAGCAGGCGCAGCTCAACCTCCAGAGCCTGCTGCAAGGTAAGGATGGAGGGAGGGTGTGTGTGTGTGTGTGTGTGGGTGTGTGTGTGTGTGGGTGTGTGTGTGTGTGTGGGTGTGGGTGTGGGTGGAGAGAGAGAATCTCAGATGGGTGGGAAAGTGTTTCCATGTGTGTGCTGTGCTGGACTGCAAACATATGGGTGTGTGTCTCTGTGTGTGCGTGTGTGTGTTATCATGCAGATATTCCTGTGCGATCCTCTGTTTATGTTGTACTGCAGTGTGTGTGTGTGTGTGTGAGAGAGAGAGAGAGAGAGAGAGAGAGTGTGTGTGTGTGTGTGCGTGCGTGCGTGCGTGCGTGTGTGCCTGTGCTTGCTCATAGGAAAACATTGCAGCGTTGTTATTGAAGGTAGTGTTTGCGTATTTGGTTATATCTGTGTGTGTGTGTGTTTCTGCACCGGTGTGTGTGTGTCGTCAGTGCTTGTACTCTGCCTTGTTTTTGTTTTTTACGGTGAAATTTCCTCCTTCTCATTTCAATTTTAATCTCTTGTGGACAGAAGACGCAGATCTCATATTATTATTAGTATTCAGTGTGTACCTGTGTGTGTGTGTGTGTGTGTGTGTGTGTGTGTGTCTCTCTCTCTCTTTCTGTCTGTCTGTGTGTGTGTGTGTGTGTGTGTGTGTGCAGATCAGCACTCAAGGGGAACAAGGTTTTTCCAATTGTTCTCAGGTACGGTTGTTTCTCTATGTTTTCTTCTCTTTCTCTCTCTCTCTCTCTCTCTCTCTCTCTCTCTCTCCTCCTGTGACTCATGCTGGCTCGCCCTTTTCTCGCCCTTTGCTCGGCCTCTCCATTAAAACAATCAGAGGGCTGTTTGATGAATGAAAGCATGAGGACCTGAGGGTGGGGACGTATGAACACATGAACTGACTCCTGCAACATACGGACTGCAGATTTTTAATAACCTTTTGATCATTTAATGAGTTGTGACTATTTTTAGCTGATCTATATATATATATATTTTTTTTAATTTTTTATTTTTTTTTACAAATTGGCCTCCTGTAGTTTTTTGTGGACGACAGTGGCACAAAGAGATATATATATATATATTATATATATTTATATCATTTGAATTCCTTTAAATCACCTGTTGATACAAGCGGCATTTTGTACGCGTCCAACTAACAACCAAACGTAGGTGTGATGCCTCAGGACCAGTTTCTGCTTCCTCTCTCTCTCCATAGTTATGTCTTTAAACTGTGTGTGTGTGTGTGTGTGTGTGTGTGTGTATTGAGACACATGCTGTGAATAATGATGTGAGATGGATGATACTGTCGTGGGTGGACAACGGCAGGCGAGTGTGCGTGCGTGTGTGTTTGGCCATTCATCTTTTCAGCGGCTTGTGTTGTTTTATTTGTTTGTGTGTGTGTGTGTGTGTGTGTCTGTTTTCAGTGTGTACACCAGTGTCCGTTTGTGTTGCTGTTATATAACAGCTCCCTCCCTGTGTCCGGCCTGGGCTGGGTGAAATATTCATCCTCTGTCCGCCCTCCATATTTATGAACCTACAGATTTATTTTTCACTCATTTCTTTAACTCCAGCCCATTGTTCCTGCTCATTGAAACCATTGGCATGCTGGGATATCTTACCATTGTGTCCCTTTATTGGATTCCTCATGCGTGCGAAATGCTAATTATTCATATTTTTCTTCTTCTTTATTTGCAGTCCACTTGGAGTTATTTCTTTTTTTTTTTTTTGGTACAGGCTATTTGCTTTGGTTTCTTTAGCTTTGTTATTTTTGCACGAGTCCATTAGGCAGCACTCACATTTTCCTACTTTACCCCACACATATTTCAGTGATTTTCTCTTAAGTGTAGGTAATGATGCCTTGTAGAAATTCACACACACACACACACATTTGCAGAGTAATTTCACTGCAGTTTTACGATCGACACATACACGCAGAAAATATATTTACGTCCTGGGGCTGTTTGGACTGGAGGCTGTTAGTTTAGATTTTTTTTTCATTTTTTTTTCATTAACATTAAAGGGATGAAACCGAAGTGGCTCGGTCTGTCTTGGCAGCTCCTGTTTGGTCTGTGTGCCAATTTTTTTTTATTTTTTATTATTATTATTTTGGATCTGTGTTTAATTTGGCAGCTTCAGATTTGATCTGCACTGCCGTAAATAAAGATGCGTGACGCATCTTCTCCAACTGAACAGAAATATAAAGCAGAAACCGTCTCAGATAGGGAAGCTGCCATGTTACTGTGTAGTTAATTGATTAATCATTAATTGATTAAAAAAAAAGGATCAGTGATATAGTGTGAAATGATCAGCCCAGGCCACATAAGGAAAACACATTTTATATAAATCTAATATATGAATCTATAAAAGGCTCAGGATGAGTCGTAAATAAATCAAGTCAATAAACACATTTTTTACTTCCTTGATTTTATGTAAAGCGTCTCTGAGTACCCTGTAAAGCGCTCACAAATCAAATATATTATTATTATTATAAACAATAACTACCTCTGTCCCATTATCTGATGTTATTCTGAAGCCTATCTATAAAAGGCTCAGGATGAGTCGTAAATAAATCAAGTCAATAAATAAATTTTTTACTTCCTTGATTTTATGTAAAGCGTCTCTGAGTACCCTGTAAAGCGCTCACAAATCAAATATATTATTATTATAAACAATAACTACCTCTGTCCCATTATCTGATGTTATTCTGAAGCCTTTTCAGAAGCGCGTGGACATTTTTATTTTTTATGACGCTGGTGGTTCAGATAAGAGTCTGCTCGGCTCTGCTTTCGATTTTATTCACGAGTCAAGGTCGAACTGAGATGAAAAGTCCATAATCGGCTTGTTTACCTGAGATTATGGGAGATGATCTTATCTCTACTTTCAAAGTGTCCGGTGTCGGGATATAACTTCAGGTGAACTGTAAAGCGTCTCCCTCTACCTTTTTATTATTACTTCATTTCATTCTCATTGTCTCTGACTCCATTTTAGCTGTGACGAATTCACACTTTTTTTGGTTAAATTACTGTTGAATAATAATCATTATTTTATTTTTTGAAACTTTTCATGAGACCGAACAGAATTTCGGATCAAATCAAATAAGATCAGGTTTTATTATATATAAATGTGCTTAATTAGACATGGTATATTTTTGCAGTGGGACGCCTGAGATTCGTTTTCCGAGCGCTGAGTTTCTTCACGGGTTGATTTAAATGGTCTGTAAGGCGTGTACCTTTATGAAATTTCAGATTTAGGGACTGGGTGTATAAATGCAGCATTGTCTGGCCTGAGATACGAGCTGCAGCGGAGGCTCTGACAGCGAGGGCCCCTCTTTATGGAGGATTTATAGCTATATTGAACTATGCTGCTCGTCTGTTTTTCTCCTGAACCACAAAACATGGGCGCAGAGTATCTCACTGTGGTCTGTGTGGCATTGTGTTGTATTATTATTCTTATAATAATAATAATAATAATAATAATAATAATAATAATAATAATAATAATAATAATAATAATAATAATAAGAATAAGAATAAGAATCATAAGAATCATAATAATATTATTAATAATAATCAATAACAACAACAATCATAATAATCATCATAATAATAATAATAATACTTTATTTATTTCTTTATTGGATGTTGATGGAATTTGCTCAGGTTGAATTAGTCCACCATGTAATCTTCTGGGAATTTGCTCTGCAGACTCAGGGTTCCTCTGGTGTGACTTTGTGGACCAATGTTGGACTGAGGGTCATTTTAGAAAAGGCACACAGATTCCAAGAGTCACTGAAAAGGGGATTTAAAAAAAAAAGAATAATAATAAAAAATATTCCTTGGAATGCAGTCTGGGATTATTCACAGGTTTGAGAATGATAATAGGATCACATGACCAACAACAGCATGTTCCTTCTAGGTCATGATCATCTACACCAGCCCCTCTAATACACGGATCTGTTGTTTATGTTTAAGGACGGAGACATGACATGAAACACACACATACACACAGACACACACTGTGACAAACAAACAGTGAATGGGACGTATTGTTCATTTCTGCACCCCTCCTCCTTTATAATCCTGAAGGGAAAATAAAGGGTGACCCAAATCTGACTTATCCGGGCCACATATTGTCAAGGATGGTTGAGTCTGTCCCTGAATGGACACACTGTACACTCACAACACACACACACACACACACACACACTTGTACATGTAGATGCACGCACACACGTTAGTTGTTAAAAGTTGAAATAATCACATAATAAATGGCCACATGGGATTTTGGACACAACAGGGACACACACACACTTAAACACCTGAGTGAGACACACACACACACACACACAACCCACCCCTTTTCTCTGTCCAGACAAGTTGGCCGAGCACTCATGCATCACTAACCTGTGTATTGTGTGTGTGTTTTGTGTGTTTGTGTGCGTGCTTGCGGGTGTGTGTGTGATCAGCATACCTTTACACTCCTCCCCCCTCTCTAATCTGGAGCGTGGATCTACAACTCGTCCTCCCTCTGACTCGATCGCTCCGTGTTGGGACACTGCAGCTGTTTTTTAAACCTTTAACTCTAAACTGGATTCTCAAAGTGTCACTTGGGACGTTAACACAACAATTGTGTAAGTAAAACATTGGAATTGTTTAGTGGATTCAATCACAGTGCCTTTTTTTCAGATTTAAAATACTCCAGTACTTGTAGTGTTTATTGTAATTACTTTAGTGTTGTGTTAATATTTAACGACGTGGTTTCAGTTTCACATTTGGTTTGTGTAATAATCCTCCCTCTACATAAACTTATTTTTACATAAATAGTGTCAAAATGTGATTATTCTGCGGTGACAGCCTGAAATTACAAATCTCAGTTTTTCACTCCACTGTTTGTGTTCTAAGACGACATTAAATACATAACGGAAATTCAAGGTTCAACCACCTTTCTTTTTTTTTTTTTTTTTTTCTTCAGTCCTGCCAAAAAATCCATTTAACTAAATACTGAACCATTAACCAAAAGATGCTGTGGGAGGATTTTTTTTTCTCTTCTCTTCTTCTTCATGAGCAAATTTAAATCGTTGAAATAACACTTTGGGTATTCATTTATTTAAAAAAAGAAAAAAAAAAGAAAAAGTTCCATCTTGTAAAAAGATTCTGGCCCATCATTAATGCTGCAGGAACAAGTTCCAATTAATCAGAAACATGTTGGGTCCTATTTTTATCCTCCTCTCAGTTTCAAACATTCATTCATCCTCCAACTCGTCTCTTTCTCTCTTTTTTTTCTTCTTTTCTTTCATGTCATTTGTCTTTCTCCTTACTTCCTCTTCATCCCTCCATCCTCCTCTCTTCACCTCCCCTCCTCTTGCTGACGTCTCACTTCTTTAGTGACACTGCAGTTTGGATGAGTCCCGATTTTGGCTGCAGTCCTCTCTTTTTCTCTCCTGCTGTTTTTTTTCTCCCCGCTGCACTCGGGCACTTTTTAATACATTTTTTTTTAACACTGCAAAATAGTTGCTCTATCAGTAATAATCCGTAATTCTCTGCTAATGAAGACGCTTCAGGTTTTATAAAACAGAACAATGTGAGTCACATTCAGAGTGTGTGTGTGTGTGTGTGTGATGCTCATTGGGGGATTAATGGGAGCGTTCCCATGTGGGTGAATTAATTCCAGCCAGATTAAAGAGGTTGGAGTCTGTGGAGGAGTCGGAGCCTCCGGGCCGGAGCCGACGCCATGTTGGAAAACTTTTACAACTCCTCCTGATCTTTCGAGAAATGAAATCCAAACCAACATCCACCAGTCGTCCAAAGTTTTTTTGGCAGTTTTTCTTACAAATATTGAATATATTTGTATACATATCAAATTAAAAGTCACCATCAACCCCTCTGCGGTGGGCGGGGTTGTATTCGTCACCCGACCCCACCCCCCCCCTTGTGTCGCTAGGCAACCGTGCCCCAAAGAATCCATATTGTCCAGGGGAGCTGAAGTTCGACCTAAAACTCTACACCTCTGTGACACTGCACTGTGTGTGTGTGTGTGTGTGTGTGTGTGTGTGTGTGTGTGTGTTAAAGGGCTTTAGGGATGAGTGGGTTAGTGGGAGTGTGTTTTGGAGTTGAAGGATTGGCTGAGGGGTTGTGGGGGGAATGTGGTTTGTGGGTGTGCGTGTGTGTGTGTGTGTGGGTGTGTTTGTCAGTGTGTGTGTGTGTGTGTGTGTGTGTGTGTGTGGCGGGAGAAAGAAGAGGAGGTGGGGGTTAGGAATCTGTTTACAATGGCCTGAGGGGGAGTCGTCTAAGCTGCCAGAGAGGGAGAAACTTTTTCTGATTTCAGGAGAAGGAATGAGAGCAAGAACTCTGAGATGAGGAGAGAGGAAAAAAAAGAGAGAGAGAGATGGAGGAAGAGTTAAAGGGAAAGAATGAATGAGAGAAGAAGGAGAAGAAGAGCCAGATCTCACAGGGATTAAAAACAGACCTGAAGAGGAGGAGGAGGAACTCAGGAAGTTTCAGCAGGAGTCAGTGGAGGGAAACTGCAGATCTCCATGACACACATCAGACCTGGTGTGTGTGTGTGTGTGTGTGTGAGGATTGTGTGTATTTGTGTGTGTTTGTGTGTCATTCATTCCGCTGTGCATGCGAGTGTCGCAATCGGTGCTGCGGAACGTTGACACTAACTCAAAGGCGTCCTTCTTCTTGTCTGTTTGTGATGTGTGTGTCTGTGTGTCTGTGTGTGTGTGTGTGTGCGTGTGCCGTGTGTGTGTGTGTGTGTGTGTGTGTGTGTGTGTGTGTGTGTGTGTGTCCGTGCGTGTGCCTTTTTGTGCGTGCAGATTTTGAGGAGCAGCTGTACGACACTAAGCTGACCGGGCAGACGTTCCGGCATCCGTCCTCGCAGAGCTCCGACGACACGTCCACCTCGCTCAGCCGCTCGCCCGTCTCCCTCAACAGCAAGAGACCCGACTTCATCTTCCTGGTAAACACACACACACACACACCCCCACACACACACGCACGCACGCACAAACCCACAAAAAAAGAGCCAAATTCAACCCCCTCCGTCACACTCTCAGCAGGTTTCTATAAACTGATGGCAGACGTGCTTATAATTACCCATAAATCAGTGCTGCTTGTTCCCCAGCTGCCGGGATGTAAACATGCGGCTCCGGGGACTTAGATAAAAGCTCAGCGATACGTGGAACGCGTGTGTGTGTGTGTGCGTGTGTGTGTGCGTGATTTATTTCCTGTGTGTTTAAATCCACATTAGCGTATTTGCGGAGGGTCTGAAGCACTTTTTGGGAGTTTCACTCATTTTTCCCTCCAAGCCAATCTGGCTTCCATGTCCTCAGAGCGACGCCAGCTCTCCGCTCCAGGGACTTATGAGATTTAATTTCTCTTTTTTTTTTTCTTCTATATTTATATATATATTAAATCTCTTCTCTCCCTCTAAGACGATCCTCACTTCTTATCTTACTCTCTTACTGTCTTTTTTAATCATAAGCAAAAAAAAAAATACAAAAGATCTTGACCTCGACGAATCCCCTCCTTTTTTTTATGATTTTTCTAATTTGAATTGAAACCGTTTTCGTCATTTCAGTTTATTTAGCGCAGTTGTGGTCCATCTTCCCAATTCTTAACCCCGCCCCCTTCCCCCCTCCCTCCAGCCGGCCTCCAAACAGCTCTACGAAGATGAAACCACCTCCTCGGTGTTCGGCCTGAGGTCAGCCACGGACGCCTCCCCCTCCCCCACGCCGTCCCCCTGCGGCTCGGACCGTCCCGTCCCGGGCTGGAGCAGCACGCCGGCCCACGGCGGCCCGCCGGTGGCTGAGAAACCTCGCTGGCACCTGGGCAGACGCACGCCGGCTCACTTCCTGCCGCCGGACATCACAGGTACCTCAGCCGGGCCTCATACGGATGGTGTACAACCGGTATTCTCTCTCTCTCTGAC
>JAFBJU010010940.1:66692-169956 GCA_016785305.1 Colistium nudipinnis
CTCTCTCTCTCTCTCTCTCTCTCTCTCTCTCGGGGAAGAGAAGGTCAGGTTATAATAATGACGCTCTCCTGCCGTGTTGCACTTGGAGGGTCGTCCTTTCTTTTAAAGACACAACTTTATTAAAAACACATACCACATATATAAATATATCATTTAACGATTAAGATTATTTTCACGGGGTTTATTGAATCGGGGGAAAAAAAAAGAAACACAAACATCACCGGCCTAATCTGGCTCGTTACCGTGACACCCAGTCTCCCTCATCTTCTCTCATCCTCTCTGTGAACCAGTGCTCAGGTAGCGTGCAGCCAGTTGGCTGTTGCCATGGTAACTAGCCACTTGTCTCTCTCCTCCCTAAAAAAAAAAAAGATGCAGCATTCAAGGAAACGAGAGGAAGTGCATGAAATGTGAATGAAGCTGATGAGGAAGGAGGAGGAAGAGGATGGAGATGCAGGGGGGGAAAAAAGGAAAGATGGAGGGATGCAGGAATGTTGAAAAATGGCTCTTCTTGTCTCTGCTCCTCCTGCAGGTGAAGGAAGAGGAGGAGGAGGAGGAGGGAGGTTCCACGGCGTCGACCTCCTCCAGCACTCCCCCTCTCCCTCCCCCTCCCCCTCTCCAGTGGAGCCTCACTCCCTGGAGCCCGTCTCCGACACCCCCCCACAGACCCTCCCCCTGAGGAAGACGCACTCCGACCTGGAGGCCGCCTTCGCTGCAGGTGTGTGTGTGTGTGTGTTTTGGTTGGCCCTGCCCACTTTTTCCTGATGACGCCATGGCAACACACTTTTTCTCCATTTCTGCAATTTTAGATGGATTCAGTTGATTCAAATCCGACTTTTTGATCTCTTGACTCCTCCTCCTCTGCCGCACAGATAAAACTTCGGAGCACCGCGCCTCCAGCCGACTCCACCCGGGCACCATGGACCACTCTGGCCTTCTGTGCTCCAACACAGCCTCCGCCTCCTGGAACGGTCCCAAAGGTTCCACCTTCTCCCCCGGAGCCTGGAACGAGCCCTACAGCTACACCTCCCACAAGGGCCCGGCGGTTCCTCCCAAACAGCACAGCGTCATCGGGGGCGGGTCTCAGGACGGCCTGATGCTGGTCAGCTCGGGACAGTCGGCCAGCTCAGAGGGGAGAGCGGGGAGGGCGGGGCCTGTAGTGATGGGGAGGCGGAGCGAGACAGAAGGGGCGGTGGCAGACGGAGGTCGAGGAGGAGGAGGGGGGGAGGCGGGACGAGGTCGTGAAAGGTCGGCTCGCTCCATCGCGGCGCAGAACGCCTTCAAGTTCCGGGAGCGCTCCCTGTCCACGCCCACAGACTCCGCCTCCTTTTGCTTCCCGGAGAGCGGCGTCGGCCCGCCGGACGGAAACGTCCTCTCATCGGGTAACATCACAGACCACCAACAACAACAACAGCATCACCACCACCACCACCACCACTTCCTGGGTCTGGGTGAAAACTACGCCCTTCTCTACCCGAGAGGAAGCTCGGAGGACAGCGTCAGCACGGCAGACTCCGCCTCCGTCACGGCGTCGGACTATGGCGCCGACGGACGCCTGCGGCTGCGCTCGCGCTCCATCTCGCTGAAGAAATGCAAGCGCAAGCCGCCGCCCCCCGTCCGGAGCGTTTCGCTGATGAAGAACCTGGGCGGGGCCGAGGGGCGGAGCCACCGCGAGGGCGGGCTCTACCGGGACGGCCGGCCCAAGAGCCTGCACATCCCGCGGGAACATTTCCCAGATTTCCAGCCCGACTTCCTGCTGCCCGCTTCCTCCTCCTCCTCCTCCTGCTCCTCCAGACCCGGAGGTGCTGAGAAGGAGGTGCTGCACCGAGGAGGAGGAGGAGGAGGAGACGGACCCCCGAGTCTGGAGGTCCAGCCCCCAGAGAGGGAGGGGGACACGGAGCTGAGCTTCCCTGCCCACTGGCAGCTGGGAGAGTGGAAGAACGACCCTTACAGGTAGGAAATGGAACTACACTTTGCTCACGTTATGGATTTGAAATATATTAAATATGCAATTTATTAAAATCGCAAACTATGTGTCACAAAGGTCAATTACAGATCCCTATATTTTTTTTATAAGATCAAAGTGTGATATTTGTTTTCCTCCACTCCTATTGGCTCTAATCTCCAGATTGAACCCCTCCTCTCTCCTCCAGGTCCCTCTCAGGCTCCAGCACGGCGACGGGAACCACGGTGATCGAATGTATGAAAGTCCGGAGCAGCTCCGAGTCCCTCCTGGACTCGCCCTCCACCTCCAGAGCCACGTCTCCATCGCTGGTCTCCATGGAAACCGACGTCAAGGCGTCCTCGCCCTTCAGACCTCCGGGCCTCATGTCGCCGTCCAGCGGCTACTCCAGCCAATCAGAGACGCCCACGCCCACCGTCCCTCTCAGCCAGGTGGCGGGACAGGGGACGATAGGGCCGTCGTGTAAGATGCGGCCCAAGATCCCGGAGAGGAAGTCCTCTTTGCCGTCGCCCAAGGACCCGACCACCACCAGGTCCAGGTTGTCCTTTGAGATGCCGGGGAACGCCCACCTGGAGCTGTCGTCCATCAGGCCCAAGCAGAAGGCCAGTCGGCGGCACTCGGACACTTCCACCGCCGCCAAACCGGGCAAGATCAGCCCCAGCTCCTCGCAGGCGTTGCCCGTGGTTACCCAGAACGAGCTGAAGACGATCCGCCTCCGCTCCGTCTCCCGCGGCGACCTGGAGGACTGTCCCGACGGAGCGTCAGACACCATCGAAGAAGAGCAGCATCAGGGCCGGGACATGGGCGATGCCCCCAGCCCCCCGCCCACTCTGCCCAAACCCAAACCACCTGTGGCCGTCAAGCCCCCTTTACCCAAACGTCCCATCAACCTCCTCTTCAAGTCTCCCTCCCCCTCCTCCACCTCCCCCCTCCTCGCCCTGGACTCCCCTCCCGCCTCCCCCGTGGAACGGCCCGTTCCCCTGGGCAACATCTACAAAGTCATGAGAAAACCCAAACCCAAGAAACCTCCTCCGCACACTTCATCCAGCTCCTCCGTTCTACTCCCAGATTTAAGCTCCGCCCCCGGCTACGACCACCCGTTCCTCCCCCACCACCCCCTCTTTGACCTCCCCCCTCTCCCGGAGCCGCAGCCTCTCCTGGAGGACCCGGCGCTGGAGCCCGAGTACGAGGCCGACTCGGAGATCCATCCGGGACCCGGGGGCGGAGGGTCGCTGCCGTCCCCCGGCAGCCAGCAGGAGGCGCCGGAGCTCCTGGACAAGAGCAGGACCCTCCCGTCCAGAACGACCATCTCCTGCCTGTCGGAGCTCTCCGACAAGAAGAAACCCAAGGTCGGGTTTTTTATTTTGCCCCTTAGTTACCGTCACTAAGTGATTTGTTTCAGCTCCGGCTCCAAACATTCCACAAATTTACCTCAGAGATATTAAAAAAGATCTTTTGATTTTTTTTTTTCAGGTTCCTCCTCCAGTTCCCAAGAAGCCAAACGTTCTCCTCCTCCTCCCCTCCTCCGTCCACTCCTCCTCTAACGGCAGCGCGGAGCGACAGGCGCCGCGGGCCGACAGTCCCGTGGGCCTCCGCTCCCCCGGCCCTGGATTTCCACTGGACGACGTTCCCGACGTTCCCGATGTGCAGGATGAGAACCACCTGGAGGCGGAGGAGGAGGAGGAGGAGGAGGAGGAAGTGGAGGAGGAGGAGGAGGAGGAGAGTTCCAAAGAGTCGTCTCTGCTGGATTCTTCTCTCGCAGAGCTGGAGGGGAAGCTGGTCGTCACTGGGACAGGTACGTTTCCATGACGACGGTCATCCATCTTCTCCTTCAAGGATATAAATAAATGTATATAATAGTATAAAAAATACATATGAAATAATTGTCCGAGGTTTTTTGTTTTCCTGTGTCCTGCAGATGACGCCGTTGAGAAGACGGTGCTCCACATCGCCGAGGAGACGGACGACGACGTGGCGGCCAGCGCGCCCACGACCCACACCACCGAGGACCTGTTCACTATAATACACAGGTTGGGATTTCATTATTTTTATTTGTATTATTTAACACATATAAGGCCCACCAGTGGGAGTTTTTTTTCCCATTTTTGAGGTGGACAGTGCACCCGGTTTCCGTAGCAACGGCTACGTGTACAGTGGATTACTGCATGGCCGCACACACACACACTGATACACACAAAAGGGATCTTGTCTCTAGGCAACAGGTGTTCCCGTTTTTTTTTGTTTTTTTTTACTTGGAGCGATGCTGAAAATAGTTTGAAAGGCGGAAAAGTAGAAGAAGAAATTTTCTTTTTCTTCTCTTACAAGAAAAGATGGAATTCCTTCTAAATTGATATTTCCTGTTTTTTTCCCTCTTCAGGTCCAAGCGGAAGGTTCTGGGTCGCAAGGAGCCGTCAGACTCGTTCGGCAGCCGCCAGAGTCTGGTGTCCCCAGTGAAGCACAACCCCGGCGACCTCCGCAGCATGACCTTGGGCGGAGGTCAGAGGTCGAGCTCCCGCAACGACAACTTCATGGCCCTGCTGCAGAAGAAAGGCAGCAAGACTTCAGGAGGAGGCGCCCGAGTCTCCGCCATGGAGCTCCTGAAAAGCACAAATCCTCTGGCACGCCGGGTCACAGAGTTTAGCTCCGCCCCTTCCTCCGGAGAGGACAAACCCCACGATCAGTGAGCGGAAGCGTCCTCCTAAAAAGAAAAAAAGCTTTCAAACTCTCTCTCCAGCTACTGATTGACCATTTCCACCGTCCAATCAAATTGGAGCGCTACTTTTCTTTTCTTTTTTTGCCCTCCCACGGTTGGAGCGCGACGGTCAAACTGGTCCCTGCAGGGACGAGAGAGCAAGGTGGAGAACAATATTGTTTCCCCGCTACATTTTTTAAATCAAAGGTGGAGGCACCGCCCATTTCCTCACTGGGATTTTTTTTTTTTCCTTACAGTGGCTGGACGGATTAACAGGTGGGCGGAGCCAAGGCTGGGAATATGAGATTACAGAGTGGGTGTCTTTTTAATCCCGGCAACAAGAATCCCCGACGACGACGACGATGATGATGATGATGATGATGACGACGATGACGATGACGATGACGATGACGATGACGATGACGATGACGATGGTTAATCTATAATCTGAAACCGGTGATACAGATCATCCAGTTCATCCAAGAAACAGATGGAATTTTTGAAGAGGATTCTCCTATAATCCAAAACCACAGTAGCACCACCCACACCTGAACATTCCAACATGGAGGTGAGATGAATCAAACGCACCTTGGACATCGTGGCTCCGTCATTTTATTCCTCTGCAGAAAGATGGAGAATCTGGAGGGGCTGGGGGGGGGGGGGGGGGGGGGGTTTTTTTTTTTGGGGGGGGGGGGGGGGGGGGGGGTGCTTTTATTTTATTTAAAAAAATCTTTTGGCCAAAGATGAGGCATGAGCATGAATCCCGAAGCTTGGAGTGGGGGAAAAACATTCCGCAGTATATTTTTTAAAAAAAGCACTTTTTCTTTATTTGGCCTCGGAGCTGGTTTACACGCTGCAGCCGTCAATGGGATTTATTTTGATTATTTTTGTATTTTTTTTGTGGCATATATTTTGTTCCCTTCAGCACGCTAGATGGCCATATCCTGTACATGTCCATGTTTTTGGATGGTACTGTGTGTGTCGTGTACAAAAGACACAACCTTGCGCCACCCGACGTGAGGACGAGACATTATGTACAGACCTGGAATACAAACACACAACCTTGAAATCCACACACAGGCTGAAGAGGGCCGACGTGGAATACAACCAGAACAGACCTATCTACACAAGTGTGTGTGTGTGTGCGCGTGTGCGCGTGTGCGCGTGTGCGTGCAGAGGAAACCGCGCCTGCCGAGTTTCTGTACGGAGAGCATGAAGCAGGCCCCGGTGATTAAACAGGGTTTTTATTGGTTGCGGTCTCTGGTGACGGGACCAAAGGACTGAAACACGCTACAGACCAGAGGGGACCCAGTTCTACATACGTGTGTGTGTGTGTGTGCGCGCACACGTGTACGCGTGTGGTGTTGACGTGTGTGTGTGTGTGTTCAGAGGGGGGCCAAAAAAAGAGAGAGAGAGAGAGTGCATGGACGTCTTTATATGTGTGTGTGTGTGTTTTTTTGTGCGCATCCTTTGTGTGCATGAAATTAGAGAGATTCCAGAACTCAAAGGGAATCATGGAAGTTTGAGGAATTATGGATGAGGGAAGCAAAAATAATGCCAGAATCCGAATCTGGAATAAATGTCTCATCCGTGGGACATTTTCCTGCTTGTGCCTATTTTTTTTGTCCTTCTGACCTTCTCCTCCTTTCATCACTGCTGGTTCATCCTCCTTTCTTCTTTTTTTTCCCCCACACGTAGCACCACCGTTTTATCTCTCTTCCTTCCTCTCCGTCCCTTCCTCTCTTCCTGTGCCTCTCCCTCTCTTTTTTTCTCGCCCTCCTCCTCTCTTTGCATTCACTCTATGCATCTGAGCTGGACGGGCGACGCGACACCGCGTGAATGTCAATGAAAGACTGTTGGAATAAGAAAAGACGCCGGGCTCGGAGTGAGAGAGCGCATCAAACATATTTCTATCAGTCCGTACCTTCTCTTTTTCTCTCGTTCATTCTTTTTTTTATATTCCTTTTTTACTTTTGTCTTTTCCTTGACACTACGCGTGTGGGATGGAATGAACACGCATGAAACAAACGAACGTGTGGATGGATGGATGGATGGATGGATAGGATCTGTGCACAAACACAGAACCATGCAGGGTGGGAATGTGTGTTTGTTTGTTTTTTTGCATAAAGGACCTTGACTTTTGGACTGCGGAGGAGGTTCTGGATCTGATCTTTGCTCCCGCATGAGTCGGAACCACGTAGAGGGAGGACGGAGGAAAAAAAAAACAAATTCCACTCGGTGCTATTGGGTCAGAGCTCGACCTGGTGGATGGAAAAAAGAAACACACACAACAACATCAACAACAACAGGAGAGTTGGAGAACACACAAAAAAAATCTAAAACTATAAAAAAAAAAAAAAAACTCCCAGTCCTTCAGGTAATGCCATCATCCTGAAAAAGAAGATTTTTGAAAACTGAAGAAATTCATCACGTTTCATGAAGACTAGTCAAGTGAAGCTCGTTTTAAATATTTAGTGAATGAAAAAAAAAAAAAAGATAAACCTATAAATCTCTGTGTTTGTTTGCCTTGTATACTGAAATATGGGCGAGTTGCTGCGGCGCCCAGTGTGTTTTGTTTTTACTTTGTACTTTTTTTTTTTTTTTCAGATGCCTGGGTGGTACCAACAAAAAATATTTGATGTTCATCTAAATCCAACCCGTTAAAGACAAATCTATATTTTTCCCCAATCAGATATAAAGAGTATTTGAGATTTATTTTCTCCTCATGTCTGAGATCAGATAAGAAGATGAGGCCAGTACAAAATAAAATGTTTATTATGAAGGAATGAAGAAGAAGCTGAGAGGTAAAGATGTGTCGTCATATGAGGTGTGTCCGAAAACGAAAAAAAGAGTTGACTATCAGAGATGAGGCTTCATCAATTTTTTTCCCCTTTTATTTAGGGACACAAATTGTTCTTTTTTTTTTTGCTAATTTTTACTAAATATTTCTCAGACACTGCGCAGCTACAGAGTTTTTATTTCCTCTCTGAAAAAAAACACAACTTATGAGAAAAATATCTTGACAAAAAGAGAAAGGTGTAATTCTTTTGTATTTTCACATTCAAATCTGGTTTCTTTTTTTAAATGTAACAACCAGTCTCGCTGCTCTGCCTCGGAGATAAAATGTCTAAATATATGATGACGACGTATTATATTGAAAAATGTCATTTCTGTAAAGTGTGTAAAGGAGGAATATATTGAATATTTAATCCCACTATCCCTTCTTCAGGAGGACAAGTGAGGAAAGAGAGGAAGTAGGGAGGCTGGATTCTGCTGAATGTGGGGATTACCACGCTGAGATTTATTCACATTCCATCATCTTCTCCTTCTCAGCTGTGACTCAGACCAGTAATCAGGTTAAAAGCTTTTCCCTCTCTCTCACTCTCTCTCTCTTTTCTTTTTTATTCCTTCCCCGTCCCCCCACGGAGTGATAGAAGGTGACGTGATTCGCAATCACTGCTTCATTCATTTTAGGTTTAAATTTATAGACAATCCCAGTATGGGCACAGGAAATATAATCTATAATAAAGTCAAACAGATATTTTTATTATTATTATTATTATTATTATTATTATTATTATTATTATTATTATTATTATTATTATTATTATTATTATTATTATTATTATTATTATTATTATTATTATTATTATTATTATTATTATTATTATTATTATTATTATTATTATTATTATTATTATTATTATTATTATTATTATTATTATTATTATTATTATTATTATTATTATTATTATTATTATTATTATTATTATTATTATTATTATTATTATTATTATTATTATTATTATTATTATTATTATTATTATTATTATTATTATTATTATTATTATTATTATTATTATTATTATTATTATTATTATTATTATTATTATTATTATTATTATTATTATTATTATTATTATTATTATTATTATTATTATTATTATTATTATTATTATTATTATTATTATTATTATTATTATTATTATTATTATTATTATTATTATTATTATTATTATTATTATTATTATTATTATTATTATTATTATTATTATTATTATTATTATTATTATTATTATTATTATTATTATTATTATTATTATTATTATTATTATTATTATTATTATTATTATTATTATTATTATTATTATTATTATTATTATTATTATTATTATTATTATTATTATTATTATTATTATTATTATTATTATTATTATTATTATTATTATTATTATTATTATTATTATTATTATTATTATTATTATTATTATTATTATTATTATTATTATTATTATTATTATTATTATTATTATTATTATTATTATTATTATTATTATTATTATTATTATTATTATTATTATTATTATTATTATTATTATTATTATTATTATTATTATTAAAGAGGACTCTTCTGTCACGGTACGATTAGGGGCTCTGATGCAGATCTTCAGTATCTGTGAGTGAACACAAATTTTATTTTATTCTTGATTTTTTTTAATTGTGTCCCAGGTAAACTCCAGCATTATGAGAGAGTGACTCAGAGTGAAAAGGCAGCACACACACACACACACACACACACACACAGATGATAAAATTAGAGACACAGAGAAATAGAGAGTTATTGGAATGATTCTATTTTTGTTATTCCTCATTGAAAAAGACATATTTAAAGGAATATTCCGTGTATGTATTGAATACCCTTTGTTTCCCCGGTTCCATCCGGTGGTGTGATGTGTAGCTGCGAGGTGGCGTGGCGCACAAAACCCTCCGCGGCTACACAATGCCAGTGTGATGAAATGATTATATCACTATAAATAAATTATTTTTCTTGCTTAAAAAAACAACAACAAGCCAAACTAAATGGTGGATTTGTTTGCACGTCACTGTTTGTGCGCCGCGTGTCTCTTCACTTTTAATGAGATTCCCTGGAGCAGGAACAACACAACTGTTGTTAATTGGCTGTTGTTGTGTGTCCAACGCACTGAAGCACAAGACAGCACAGAAAACTTCTGACGCAAAGTTTAATGATTGTTTTACTTGTGGAAATATTACATGTTTCTATCAAAGAAGCTAAATGTCAGAAAAACTGATTTTAATCTGTGACTCTATGCAAATACAGCACCTGGTTTTCATTTATTTGTGCGCGCAGGTACACAGCTCACAGTTGTGTGCGTGTGTGTGTGTGTGTGTTTCCATTAAGACGGAGAGAATATTAACTGCAACACAATCACATGTAATTAGCCGTGTGTGTGTGGTTGTGTGCGTGCGTGCGCATGTTTGATGTATGTGTGTGTGTATGGATTCAGGTGGTGTCATGTTTCCAGCTCAGTAATAACATCCTCTCAGTTAATTGCATCCTTCCTCTTTACACACACACACACACACACACACACACACCCCTGTATTTTTGCCTGCGTCTCACACACACGCACTCCTGTTGGGCTGTAGAGACATCTACTGTGCGAGTGTTGTCACTGCACAAACTGATGGATCAGATGAAACCTGAATTGATCTCTTATTAATTGCAAAAATGTGTTATTGCCCACTGGCTCATACCACATAAGTTGTTGCATAACACATGTGGCATAAAAATACTCTACAGCTTCTCATTAAATCCAACAATCATTTTCGAGATTCATTTTCGACACACGCATCAAATACAATTTCTTAAAGTACAACAAGCTCAAGATAATAGCTAGATATATATGTAGATAACAGCATACTTTAATGCCTGTTTATGTCTAATCCAGACTGAAATCTGTTTGCACAAAGATATTAGTAAAGGTCATGAACTGTTGGCCTTTTAATCAAATGCAATGGTTACACATACACGCCAGCACACACACACACTAACACAGTCACACACGCACCCACATGGGACGACTCTCTCATCAGGGCCAAACTAACAACCTCCACTCTTCCTGTTTCTGACATTAGAGAGCACACCATGTTATCTATGACACACACACTTGTATGAACACACACACACACACACCCATACACACAGACTTATGTGAACCCACAAGCACACACCCCCAGGCTAGCACAGGAAGAACTGACAGCAATCTGCAATCAACAGAAAGAGTGAGATGAGAAAGTTGCTTCACCACTTGTTGCAGTGCATTTTTTTTTATATTTAATTATGTTTATATGCAGAAAACAAACCATGAGGGAGGAAAAAAAATACAAAAATAGACATGATGAAGATAAAGGAAGAAAAGTATATAAAATATAAAATAAGAAATTATTCATTTGCTCGAGAAGGAGGAAAAAATGTGAGGAAGTGGAACGGTAATGGGGGGAAGGGAGGAGAGAGAGAGGGGGAGGAGGGAAAGAGAGAGAGAGCAAGGGAGGGAGGAGTAACGTCAAGTAGAGGAGCAAAGGAGCAGCAGCAGCAACAGGAGGAGAAGGAGGATTTTGTCTGTTTGGAGTATCTTTGAGGACGAGGACACACACACACACACACACACACTAATGATTCTGCTGGATGGACTGACACACACGCACACTCACATCCAGCTGTGCACGCAGGAGGTCAACCTGTTGGACTAGACATGAATTTCTACTACGTGGTGGGTAGCCCTGTGTGTGTGTGTGTGTGTGTGTGTGTGTGTGTGACCCTGCATCTGTGTACTGTTATTGCCGTGCCACCATTACATCTATATGCCTTATTTTTTGTGTATATTTTGCAGACAGGCTGCAGGCATATATAAAAAAACTAAATATATAGAAAATGCGTATTATTTTCTGTTGCTTGCTGGTGGTTGTATTGTGGCTCTTTATGAGAGGAAACACATTTTGTTTGGTCAGAGTAAAGTGAAAATGTTCCAAATTTACATTTGTGGTCCACTTTAGCCGTGAAAAAATGTAAATATAATGAATGAAGACGGATCAAATTGGAGCAAGATGAGTCAAAGTGCTCTGCAGTTCTTCCAACCTCCATTTTTTTATTGCATTGAACTCAGCTCCACTTATTTTTCCAGAAATCCCAAATTATTCTTATAAATCAACTTTGCTGCTAGATCCCCCTTTGGATTTGGATTTAAAGTTGGATTCATAGTTGTGGATAAGAAAGTATTCATCATGCAGAGGCATGAATCCAAGAACAGGTCTAATTTGTTTTTTTTCTTTGGCTCAGTGCCTATCTGTGGAATCATGGAAATAAATGTTTTTAGATTCTCAAATACAAACATAGGAAGAAGAAATGTAGCTGTGAGGAAAAGTGGAAAAAGTCGGTTCCCTCAAGTAATAATAACTTCTGATGGCAAACATTTTTATTTTTTTGCAAATACGAAGAAAACAAGTTGTGTTTTTCAGTGGTTTCATGGAAACCTGGAGTCAATTTCCTTCAATTTTTTTTAAATCCGTCTCCCTTTTTCTCTCAGCTGGTGAGCCAATGTGAAACTGAAGGATAACTTACTTATTAAGCCTAACGCCCCAGGTTAATGAGATGAGATCATTTTAATGTGCACTCGAGAGTTTCAGCTTTGATCTGAGTGGACGTGTCATGTGCAGACACTTTATCTGGATTATTGGTGTCCAGGTGCTCTACAGTATACAGTATATACTATAACTTACTAACTAATACTATAATACTATAACAATTAATATGTTATTTCACAACATATATATATATATATATATAATATCACTCCTAATTATTTGCACTTTTTAATTATTTTCAAACATTTCTAAATGTTTCTAACAACCAAAACATGTGAGAAAAGGTTTGTCTCTTTATTAGCCAAATTAAATCCATTTAATGTGATTTTCTGTTTAGAAAGAAGAACAATAATTTCGCTTTATTTCAGGGAAAACAGCCATCTTAAATGTAAGATAAACGTTAGTTGTTTCCAAGGCCCAGAATGCAACTGTGAAAACACAGAGTTTCTTTCCTGGTTCACCTAAGCCAATCAGGTAACGTCACAGAGCCAGCCAATCAGCGCTCACCATGTTCCAAATCAATTGAACGAGCTTCACCTGCGGATGTTTCCAGTGCTTTTTCCTTACAGAATAAGCCGTTTCCAGTCATGTTGTTGGTTTTAATCTTCACCATCGTATTTTCGGACTAAATAAGATTAAAAGTAAGTCACACAGTTAAGTGAGGAGGACGCTAATGCTAAAAACAAACAAACCGGAAATTATGTTGATACGGCGAACACCCGGAAAACAACAGTGTCCCTGGTAAGAGGCGATATTTTATATTTGATTATACACACACCTGCTTTAATAAGAGTTCATTTGCTGGCATGAATTTAAACACGTTATTTAAAATGCTGTGTTGTTTTTTTCTGGCTGTGTTTGTTCTGCTTGAAGTAGAAAAAGGAGATTTTTATGCTGCCTGTGTGTGCCTCATGTGATGCGATGTGGTTGAAAGTTATATGAGAGGCCGTAAAATGATTAAAAACAAATATACAGAAGTTAGATTAATTATTTAAAACATATTAATGCACTTTTTTGTATTTGCATTAGTGTAAACTCGTTTCCTGATCATTTATCGTGTAGAATCTAAGTTTTCCTATCAGCAAACACTGATACACCAGCGTGTGGCTCATATCGTTTATTATTGATTAGTTTATTAGATTTGGTTTCGTAAGTACATGCTGTGCTGTAATGGAAGACGTGTGTGTGTGTGCGCGCAGTGATTTCTTGCAGTGTAAGTTTCTCACAGCATCAATCTGGGCTTTCTCACTGTCTGGGATAGAAAACTGCGGCGAGAGGAATTTTCTCTGCATAAATCTGTGAAACTCGACCAATAAATCAGTGTTTCCTGTTTGATGCTCTCCAAAAACCACTATTTCTGAATGATGGTGCTGAATATTTCCATCCCCTCTGTGTGTGCGTGTGCGTGTGCGTGTGTGTGTGTTTGTGGTCTGGTGTTGCAGCGATGGTAAAGAAAACTGCCGTTGAGTTCTGAGACTCTCGGGTTAATATCTCTGTTGGTAGTTTGTCTTTTATTCGTTTTTTTTCCTGTCAGGTTGACTAATTCTGGCTTTTTCCACCTTGGCTCCTGTTTTTTGTTTTGTTTTTTTGCACTGGAAAAATTCACTCGGAAGTTATTTGACTGATTTTATTTAATATTGCGATTATTTAAGATCTTATTTGGTGGCTAAGACAGGAAAGGTGGTTGTTGAGAGCTAATGGCTTTGAAAGACGTAGTTTATTCTTATCCAGAATGAACCAGATGTCGTTTTAATAATTGATTGAAGTTTCCATCCCCATTCTTTGTCACTGGGATGATTTCCTGAAGTGCAGAGAGAGAAGTTTTCCAGAGTTTCTGTCGGAATCAATCACCTCTGTCCCTGGTGATGCCTTCAAGGTGTTTCTGTGCATCTGGTGTTTCAGTGGAGCGAGCGCATGCGTGCGTGGTGCCTTCAGGGTGTCCTCACAAAACGTCTGTAATCTCTCATCGCTCCTGTTGCATAACCAGCTGTAGTCACTTCCAGCTGCAGCTTCACGGAGGAAATGAGACAGATAGGGATTTGCACTGGTGCTGTTGTATGCAAATAACTATTCATTTTCAGCTTCTATTGAGTACTTTATTATTATTATTTCCCTCAGTCGGACATTAATAATCTTGTGGTGGTGGCTCTTTTCAGCTGAATCAAATGCTTGTCAATTTGTTATATTTCATTTCGTGTGTGTGCGTGCGTGCGTGCGTGGGTAATTGTGTGCTCATGCAAATGATTTTTGACAAACTACAAGATAGTTTCATGGAACTGGCGGAAATAATTTCCCCATGTACTTGCCTGACTGTGTCCTGGCATGACTTTTTATTGAATGATGACAGGAAAACCACAGGATTCCCACTCGTGCACTCGCTCGGTGTTTATTCTCTATGAAAATCTGGAGTGGATGAGCAGGAAGGAAAACACTGGAAAATGGTTCCATCTTTTTCTTCTTGTTTTTCCCCTTTTGCTTCTTCGCTTTTTAAATCTTTTGCTCTCACTTTTTGTTGATATCATGTTGAAGTGAGTCACTTTTTACTTTTTTTTTTTTAAACCTGGTGTCATTTCAGGATTTCTTATAGCACCGAGTAAGAATGAAATCATAAAGTAAGAGGAGGATGAGATTTAAATGGAAACCACTAAATGACGGCAAATTCGGCGCTGTGAGCAGTTTTATTTGGTTGAAGAAGATTTGCTCTGATCTCAGTATTTCCAATTAACTTAATCTGTTATCTGTTCCAAACTCCACTTCTTTAATGGGTCGCGTTACATAAGCTGTGGGCTACGTGTCAAAGATAAGACGACGGATAAAATGTGGAACTTTCCACGACTTCTCTCTTATAGATTCAACAAATGTGAACGGTCAATAGTGATTTATTACATTTTTGGATATGGATTGACGTCATGTGACCGTGTTGGTTCAGAGGAGAAAGGAAGTGTCGCTTCTCCTCATCATCAAAGCCCTGGTTGGCAGTTTCCACATTTCCTGGTTATTCCCTGTAGAGGAATCTCCACTAACCCCCCCGCCCCCCAAATCACATCTTGTCCAAATGGAGAAATTAGTAGAGTTGAGAAAAGTTTCCAAGAAATGAATGTTGGTCTTTGTGAGGTCTCTAAAGTTGACCTTTGACCCCCCCCCCTCCGTCTGTGTGTGTGAGAGTGTCATGCAGTCTATGTGCTTTGGCATGTGACCTTTTAATAATCAATTTGAAGTGAGACATTCCTCCTAATCACATTTCTTTAGGTATTTAAATGCGATAATCATCTTATGTACGCCGAGGAATGTGAGAAAGGTTCGTTTGGACGTCGAGGTGATGCTTGAGAGTTCTGTTAGTGATGGCATTTCCTCTTTTACAAAAAGATTTATGAAGGAAATTATTATAATAATAATTCAGAAATTACTTTGAATAATCCAGATTTAAAATGATTGTTGTTATTGCCTAAAACATTATTATTAACATCATTATTATTTAATTTTGAATATTCTAATTGGAAACAAAATAATGATTTCAGGGCTGTTTGTGCATACTTCAGACTGTAGGTGGTGTCATAGTTTAACGGGACGTCCTAATGTGGGGTTTCCTGCCTCACCAGTGCGTGCGTGCGCGCGCGCCGCCTCTTGATCATCCATCCTGTTTTTTAAGCCGACACTCAGTCAGCACATGAGTTAGAGTAATGTGAGATATGCTTGACCTAAAGCTTGACCTTTGACCCTGGACATGTATGGCACCCCCTTGCAGGAAGTTGGCGGAATCAGAGATGAAACGGAGAAAAAGCTGACACACACACACACACAAACAGATACACGGGATCAGTGGAAACACGCCAGGGGTCAAAGGTCAAGCTTGTTTCTCCTGTAATAAGCACATTTCTGCTTTAGGAAATAGCCAGGCAGAATCTGATGATGTTGTTTCCACCAAATACAAAATTCTAAGAGGATTTTTTTATTTTTTTCATTTATTTCGTTCATTTTATCGAAGAAACATAGTTGGCCGGCTCCAAAAACACAGTGAAATCCACGAGGCCTTGTTTCCAAAAAGTATTATTATCATTATTCATTCCATGATGATGCGTTTCAGCTTGGATTGACTTGTTTTAAGTCTTGCTTCCTGGTGTTTGTGATTTTTTAAACTCTGTCAAGAGCCAGAAGCTGTTTTTGGTCGGAACCTTGAGTCACTGATGGAGGTCCCAGGGATTTTATTTAGTCTCCCGCTCCGTGTTTTGTTTTGTGAAAATCCCCAAGCTGGAGGACCAAAGGTCGCCGTGTCCGTCCATTTCAGCCGCAGCTGCACTGCTGATGGACACGCAGCACAGGCATGTTGTCATGCACACGCACACGCACAGGAAGACTGGGATTTTTTGTCATTAGATTTTTTTAATATTAAAGCTTTAGACACTCATTTCTCCAGATTATTATATTAATCCTACAATAATTTTTGCAATTTTTTTGCAACCTTTTTATTTCGCTCTTTGCTTCCTCAGCTCCTCCCTTTCTCTTCCCTCTTTTCTTTTTCCTCCTCTCCAACTCTTCCCTCCTTCCTCTCTCTTGTGTTTATGTTGAATGCTCCTGGTGTACTTCGCTCCTCCTCCTCCTCCTCCTGTTAATCTAACTCGGCCCTCCCCAACCTCCCTCCCTCCCTCTCTCTCTCTCTCTCTCTCTTGCTCTTGCTCTCTCTCACTCCGTCTCTACTTCAACTGCAGCTTGTCTCATTCTGCTCAGTGTTGAGATGAATTTGTGTCTCTGACCAGACTCTGGAAAACGGATAAATCTGCAATTTTAACGGAGAGTAAGTGACAGTGTGTGTGTGTGTGTGTGTGTGCGTGTGTGTGTCTGTCTGAATATTACAGAAATGACTTTGACTGCAGAACTGTCTTTGTATGCAAGTGTGTCATGTTCTAAACCAACAATATCTTTTATTAGAATCTTGTTTCACGGAAAATCTCCACTTGTCATTTAAACATTTTATTTCTTCAATTTAAAATGTTTTTTTAGTTTTTTTATTAAACTCATGGAATCTGTCAGGTAAATCACAGGTAATTCGTCCCATATGAGGCTGAGCATTTTCAACAAAACCAAAAAAAAAAGATCATCTCTGAGATTCCAGAAAAATGTAAATAAGAACCGTTTATAATAACAAGCTTTGCTCTAACTCTGGACTTAAATATATTTATTAAGAAATCGCGATTTATGTATTCTGACCGAAACTTGAAATGCTTTTACAGCCACACGCAGAAATAAACATTTGGCATCATCCCACTAATCCCACTACTGGCTGTATTCATCCCCTGACCTAACCTCGAATTCCAGCATCTGTGTGATCCCCAAATCTCTCTGTTTTTGGTTGTGTGTGTGTCTGTGTGTGTGCGCGTGTGTCAGTCCTGACACAATAGTGCGGCTGTGTTGATGCAGCCTTTAGCGCTGTCAAGGGGCCAGTTAGTGCTGTCTATCTGTTTGTGTGTGTGTGTGTCTGTGTCTGTTGGTGGCCTCTGTGTGTGTTTGTGTGTGTGTGTGTGTGTGTGTGTAAATGAGTACCTTTGCCTACGAAGGCGTGTGGTGTGTTTTTGAGAGTACCTTAATGAAAACACAGTGTGGACCCGGATAATGTGGAAACAATGTTGTCTCTCATTACAATGAATTAACAAAACATTGTGTGTGGGCCCGTGTGTGTGTCCTATAAGACATGAAGAAGAAGCAGGTCAGTTTGTGATGGATATTAACCAATGAACACCAGTTAATGTGTTTTAAATGTGATGGAAAAAGTTGTTGTGTAGTTAATATTCATGATTATGTTAATGTGGATGGTAACAATTATACATTTCCAGTCATTTCACAGTAAAATATACAATTGCTTTTTGGTCATGAAGGAGTTGGTGCATGAATTAAGATTAATGACGGGTAGACGTGTCAGATGAGGGACGGGGCGAGAGACGGGTGAGGGATTTACCAGCAACGACAGAGAGAGAGAGAGAGAAACATCTGTTTGTTATCAGCGCTTTATCACTACATCAGTCAACGGGAACAAAAGCGCACACACATTTTCTTTTCATCCTCCTCTTTCTCCTCCTCTCTCTCTCTCTGGTTTATCCCATGTGGTTGGAATTGTTTCATAATAGATCTCTTATTGTCAGGATGAGGTGGTACTTAACTTAAAAAAAAAAAAAAAAACCCAAACAAATCAAATATTTGATTGTCATATTTTTTTCCCCGAATATTAACGACCACGTTGTGTTAACTGGGCCTCAGACCGCCGGCTCATGTTGTCGTCGTTGTTGTTGATTTTCAGCGTGTCGGATTGTGTTGACCACAGAGACAAACCACACAAAGGAGCCAAACATCAACCTGTAGGCCAGAGTGTGATCTTGCATGTGGGGAAACATTCCTCGCCAGCCCGGCTGAAAATAATGACGTGGTTGCGAATGACTGACGACTCTGTGTTCCCCTCGAACGAGTTCATGACCGGAGGGAGCGGAGAGATGGACTCGTGGAGGAATATTGTCGGGATATGATCAAAGATAAAAAAAAAAAAGATATTTTAAGACGAGGACAGAGACCCTTTCATTCTTCAAAGTAGAATTGGAAAATTTGAGTTTTCATCTTAATAATAACAATAATAATCTGAGCTCAGGTAGGAGATTATCAATCTTAATTATGATCTGAATGAATAATTATTATTCATAAGAATGATCTGGAAATATCTGTGAATATATGAGATGATGCACAAATGGAAAATGTATTCTAAATGCGGTTTGTGAGCAAATCTCTTGACTAACTAAATGCATATGTTTAACATTCGTGAGTCTTTTCCTAAATGTCACGTCTACCCGCTGACATTTAAAAAAAAAACAAAAAAAACGTCCCATCGCATTGTTCCCCACTCCACCGCTGTGATAATGTATGGAACCTGTTTTTAGAAGACTCTCACCAAACCTTCACCACATTCCGCCACTGGTCTGGTTACGTTTAGCGCGGCAATTTTGGGCCGAGGCTCAATTACAGACATGATGACGTATACGCCGAAAAAAAACAACAACTCTTGAATCTTATTTGTGCCACGAGTTGAAATCAAACTGAAGAACATTCCGCACAAATTCCACGTACTCGGCAATTTCCTGGAAGTACTGAGGATGACAGATTAGTGAAAGATTAGAATAGGAACGACTACATTGCCTCATTTGCATTGCCTTATTTTGAAGGAAACTATTTATGTGAATATATATATATATTAGATTATATTTGTGTGCTACTTCAAATTTCTGCTCTACAGTATATTATTTTAAAAATAATATACAATAAATAATTTACAAAAATTTAATTAACTGTGACTTTAGAAGATTTTAGGATTAAAAAGGAAATAATCTCTGTGGGGGGCAAAAACTGGCAGAGAGAGTGGGTTTGAATCGTGCTACTTCCTCCTCTGAACCATTAATAACCTTAAGTTTCCAGCTGTTCACCAGAAGATATCTAGGGACAGTAGAGAAACCCAGAGCCTTGAAGTAAACAATGGAGCCTGGGAGGTTGTGTTTTTTTCTTTGTAAAGCTCACGGCCGTTTAGTTGGAATCCAGGGCCACAAAGGTTCCTACGTCATTTTCAAAATAATGTGGCAATGCAGCTTGTTTTCCGCTCCATTAAATACACGTTTCTCAAGTAATGGTAAATAAAGTCTCCGTGTCATCAAGTGTTCTTTTTTAAGCTTCTGCTGTTTGCTCTGTGAGACGCATGTCTCGTTGGAGACTGAGCGCGAGATACAAGATAAAAGCAGAGACGCTGATTGAGTCTCGGAGTTCTCCAGCTTGAAGAAGTTGATGGTCTGCTGAGAATAAAGGCTTCACTGATTACAGCTGATCAGGTTAAATCCCGGCACAGAGATTTTTAGTGCCTTCATGGGTCTTTCATATTATTATCATTATTTTTATTATTATTGTTAATATTATCATTATTATTTGAATCCTGATGTCCCGCCTCTCTCTCTCTCGCTCGCTCCACAGGGGGACCACTCGTGGACCACCATGTTGGGTCAGAGCGTGCGGCTGCAGCCCGTCTCCATCCAGAACTTGTCGGAGCTGGAGCGGGCCAGACTACAGGAGTTGGCCCTGTACCACCTGGAGGAGCGGGACCTGGACTTTAAGATCAGCATCCCCAGAGGTAACACTCCAGACCGGGGGGTCTCCAGAGGATTTATTTATTTATTTTTACAAAGAATCGCATCGTCTCCAAGGATGGTAAAATCCACAATTCCACACATAATCTCCCGTGACGCCGGCGTTCCCACTTTCTTCATCCCGCTTCAAAAAATAAAGTTGGGGATGTCTTTGGATTCCTGAACGTGGGAGAGAAAATGTTTACGGGCCTTTGAGACAAAAAAAAAAACCTCCCCCTGACCTTTGACCTCGTGTTCATTTTCTCTGCCCTGATGACGACCCGCAGAACTTTTTAAAACCGCGTCTGGGGTCGTAAAAGGATTATAATCTGTGCTTTACTCTCCGCGAGCTGAAGGCTTCATTGGGAATACTTTGGGATTTCCTTATCCTTTACTTTTATGGCTCATAAGCTTGACACTAAAGAAAAAAAAAATCTTAACTGAACTCTGAAGTAATAAAACTTGAGTTTCACTGATTAAGTAAGTCTTTCAAACTCAAATATTATATAAAAAATGTGAGGAAGGACATATGTTTGTGGTCACAAACCAACATTCATCCCATGAGATTCCTCTCCTCATACGAGTTGCTCAATTTCTGGAAATCTCCCCCTCCCTCTTCCTTTTTTAAATGTTTTATCTTAATCTAAATCCTTTGAGATAAGTGTCGTTTTTTTCCCACCATGCCACGGTTCATTTCACTGCCAAATTCATGGGAAAATGAATAAATCACGGCTGGGTGACTCCACCTGTTTGGATGTCTCTTCTGGAGCATTCTTTTTTTTTATTGTTTATTTTTATTTTTTTTATTTTTATGGCATTTATGGGATCTGGGATGAACTGGAAGCGTTTATCAATATCATTTGAACATTTACCGAAGAGGAAAAATAATGGGGAAGATTTGAGTGTTGAAATGTAAAATCAGAAACACACGGCTCCTTGTCTGGATGTGTGGGAATATTTATCTTCGTGTTTTTAGCCCTGAGGATGAAATTTGGATTTTATTCCGCCTTACTCACTTTTTTCACATCTCGGATCTTTCCTCCATTTTTTTTTTAGCGTGATACATGTGTGCGGTCATTGCGTATAGTACTTACGCATGAGCGTGTGTGTGCGTGCGTTCTTTGTGAAATTTGTCGGTAGCTGTGTGGGACACATTTGCTCTTATTTGGTGTGCAGTTTGTTCTCAGACGGTGATTCACTCTCTGCAGGTTTTTTTTTAGTTTGGAATCGGAAAATGATGCATTTGACTTCTTTTTTTTTTCAACTTTTTGCTGCCAAGAACAAACAGGGATGGAAGATAAATATCTGAGGCTTGTGTGTGTGTGCGCGCGCGTTACGTAATCACACTTCACACAAACACACATCAGTCTCCTTGGATGGAGGTGGCGTGTGTGGGGAGGAGGAGCTGAGTGCTTTGGAAATAAACTTTAATTTCCTGCAGTCATGGGAATTTGACCCCTTTATCCCAAGGGCACACACACTCACACGTTCACACAGACACACACACACACACACGGACACATTATTCTCATTTTCCCTTTGACTAAGCAGGAAAAGGAGAGAATCACCAGTTTTTAGTTCGATTTTTTGAGGAGGCAGGAGCCACACTCGGAGGGGAAAAAAAATAAAAAAATCAGTGCTCTCCAAACAGCAGCTTCACAAACAATGAATCCTTCCACGTGAACTCACTCGGAGGATGTGGAGCTCGTAAAAAAAATCAAAACACAGACGCACACTGAGAGCTGCAGTAACCTCAGCATGAAGGCGTTTATAGGACCAGACCCGGTGGCTGAGTGGGAAATATCTCTCAGGTGGTACTGATGCCGTTTTTTTTCTTTCACGGGGATTTGGAAAAAGTAAATGATAAATAAAGGAGATGCACAGAATATCATCAATGATGGTAGATGTGATCATTTTGACACATAATAGAGGATTTGTATTCTTATTTTGTTTATTTAACTTGTCTTTCTGGGCTTTAAATAGACTTTCAGCCCTGTTTATTTGTCTTTTTCCTATAGACATACACAACATCTGCACACACACGCACACGTTTCATGTCAGGGCTGTTCAAACAAACTACAAGAGTCATTATTCTTTTCTTAGAGCGGAGGATGGAGAGTATAAAAAAAAAATAGGAGTTTGAATTGTTGTTTTCGAGAAAGAAGAGACAATTTAATTAATTTAAAAGATTTTAAATAATAAGATAAGATTTTGATTTATTTTATGTTTTTTTAAGTAAAACCCTCAGACTAAAGCGTGAACATACTTAACACAGTTTTTTATGAGTTTATTTCTGATTTTTTTACTTAAATTTTTTCCCCACAGAAATTCGTAAACGGAGAAAGTCCCTGCGCAGGAAGTTGGACTCTTTCTCCAAGGAGAAGAAGGAACGAGGTGAGTTGGACCTGTCGGCGGGTTCATCTGCTTTTTTCACGGGAATACGGAATCATCTGTGAACCCCTGAAACTCCGTTTCTGCCCCCCCCGACGTCCTGTGGCTTTTCAACCCCACATTCTTGGAAAGGCGCCATTTACGATCTGCACTGTGACTCACTGAGGTTTCACTGCGTCTCGCTTCATTGTCTTTTTTGTGTCGTTGTCGTCTTCGTCGTAACATCAACTAAACAATGAGTGAACACAAATACACATCCTCAAAGTCACTGCGTCCTGGACCGAAACGGCTTATCGGTTGTGGAATTTTTAAGTAATCTTCTCTTTTTATTTGAACTCTGTTCATCTTCCAATAGAAAATACAAACTATTTAAATTTTCACCCAAACAAAGTTTTTTATTTTATTTTTTCCAAATTATATCTGAGGTGATTGATTGATTTTTTTTTTTCTCTTTGTAATAAGGTGATTCCATCAAACTTGGATTACCAATCAAATTATGCGTCATCATCTGCTAATTGTTATGATTATTTTATATTGAAATCGCCAATTTCTGGAGTTTTGACATGAATTTGAAAAGCTGGAGTGATTTTGGATTATTGATCCATCTTATTCTCCCCCATACACACACACACACACACACACACAGGGACTTATTCTGAACCCTGTGCTAATCAAACCCCGGGACCTTGGTGACTTGGCCCTGCTCCTGAATACTACCGAGGCACCTCAGGGGGCCACAGGTAGTGGATTTAATCTGAGCAGATTACGTGGAGCTAAATGTCAATCTGGGTCATAAAGGTGTTTAAACCACGACTTTATCTCCTTAAAGGACGCTGGGGGGGTGTGTGTCGTGTGGACGTGGTGAGTTGTCCAAAAAATGGAAATGAGAGCGATTGTTGTTTTTACCCAAATGCCCTTAATATTCAATTAATCAATCAATGACATTGTATTTATAAAGCCGGATTGGCAACTGTATTTCAGTGGGCTTTAATTGATTTAATTTTCAAGATTTAACCGTTTATTTTTGGTAATGCGCACAACAATAACATAGAGGTAGCTGCTGGCGGTGAATTTTTGAATTTATGACATTCATTTTATAGTTCCCCTCTTTTTTTGGCCCCCTTCCAGCTTTCTTCCAGTTTAATTTATTTCTCTGTATTAGTGCGACTGTGGTTTTACACAGAGGACAGTCTGTGTAAGCTAAAAAAAAAAAAAAAAATGATTATTAAAAACTCACCAAACCCCACAGGAGCAATATTCTCATCCAGCTCCTGGAGGGAAAATAGAAGTCAATCTAAATATATCGGAGTCCCCCTCTCATAACAGACAATGGCCTGAGGCGGAGGAGGAAAACACGAGAAAGAAGTCCATGAACTCGTCTCACGAGCAGCTGTTTTCCTGTCCCACTTGAAAAGCCATTTATTTTAACAATAGCCCACCTCACTTTAACTTACACATTTTGTACTATTACATCGTTTATTGTACATTTGTGTACGTTTGATCTTTTTTTTATTTTTTTTTTTAAATATATTTATAAATGAACTACTATACCAGTAATGCGTTTGTTTATGTTCAGGTGGACCGTAAAGGAGCACAATGCTTCAGCGGACGAACCGGCCCAATCTTTAATTCCGGAAGGAATGCAAACAGAACAGACAGCACCTAAACAAGCGCCTAATTCAATTAAGTGAAATCAATTAAAGCTGCGAAGCACCTGGGGCTATGAGGTCAATAGGGGGGCGTATCATTATAAATGAGGATTATAACCCCCGTGTCCCAAACTAACTCAGGCACCTGTGAAAGGAGCTTACCTGTGAGCACAAGGTTGGACAGACACGTGTAGGAGGTGCACGTGATTTTAAATCAATCAAAGTCAAAAGGTTTGATTAAAAAAAAAATATATTTTTTTTTTTGTCTCAATAGATTTCTGGTTTGACCTTTGACCTTTTTTTAAAAATGGTTCTCTTTGGAAAATCTGAAATTTCGGATGATTTCTCAATCTTTATTTTTATTATGATCATTTACTTCCATCCCGCAAGTTGTGCTCATTTTTCTTTCTTTTTGGAACTTCACCTTGAATCATATTTGAATTTATTCCAGGATATTTGAATCCTATTTCAGCAGCTCTTGCTTCGTCACCGTTTCGCCCCCCCCCTTTTGTTTTGTTTTTGTTTTTGTTCGCGTTTCCTTCCTCTCCCATACCCACAATGCACCGCTCGGCGCCGGGATCTTGTGACGGATTTGCCATGACGACGGCGGCGGCGAACCTCTGCCGCGGCCTAATCCCGTATCAGTCTGAGTGTGATGTCTGGTTTGTGGCTAACGGGATTATCTGGCCCTCCATCCACTCTGTCTATTCTTATACGGCCGCGCTAATCTCTGTGTGAGATGGCCTCGCTGAGGTTAAACCACTTCCTGCTCTGATTTCATCCTCCCATCCACCATCCTTCCATAGCTTCCTCTGGAAGATTTTCCACCTCTCTGTGGTGGTGAGAAAGAAGTCAAACAGGGACTGACAAATAAATTGGTGTTATCATATTTTCTATATGACGTGAATAATATTGCGGTCTCCTCCTAACCCCCCTCAGAATCGGCCCCCAAGGCGTTCGGCATCCCGCTCTCGCAGGTCATCGCCAACGACCGCGCCTACAAGCGTCGGCAGGACGCCCTGAAGGAGAGCCGGCGCGACTGTCTGGACCTGGAGGCCAGCGTCCTGCGCTTCAGGGCCCAGAAGAGGCACTTCTTCAACGGGACCAGGCCGCCGCTTGTTGGCTCCGCCTCCATCGGCGGCGGCGGAGGAGGTCAGGGGTCGCCGGGGTCGGAAACCCAGAACAACCCGCTGTCCCCCACGTTCCTGGACAACACGGGCCGAGGACAGAGGAGGGTGGGTCGCACGCACGCACACACACACACACACACACACACACACACGATTTTAATAGGAAAGGTTGGAAATAACAGGTATGACAGGAATTTGACTTCTTGTCTGTTTATTTCATGAAAGAATTTCTGTTCTGCCAAAATTCCTGATTGAATCAGTGTGTTTCTCTTTGGTTTTGGTATTTGTGGGTTTTTGGAAAGAAAAACTGGAGCTCGAAAGGAAACTGTGTGTGTGTGTGTGCGTGCGTGCGTGCGTGCGTGCGTGCGTGCGTGTCATTCTCTCTCCACACTGATCTGAAAGCAGTTGTTATCTTAAGCCTGTAAGGAGGTTGATTACAACCACAAATCATTGTAATAAAAACCTGAACTAGTCATCAGAGTAAACACTTTACACACACACACACAGACACACACACACACACACACACACACACACACACACACACACACACACACACACACACACAGACTCCTGTGTCGAGAGAAACAGGCTAAAATATCATTATTTGAGGGAATTTGCACTTAATATAATATATATCTTAACTTAACCTTACCAACTAAACTCTGTGGTTTCTGATGCAGATTAAATATTTTTTTGACATTTACATGTTATGAATATCTAAACACGCCCCCCTCTCTGTCCCCCCCCCGTGCAGGGTGGTCTGTCTGTGGACTCCATCTCGGACCTGGTGGAGAGTCAGTCCCGCCTGCTGGAGGCTCTGCAGCTCTCTCACCCGGCCGAGCTGGAGCTGAAGAAGTCTCCGTCCCCGACCCAGACCAAACTCAGCCTCAACCCCATCTACAGACAGGTGCCCCGCGTCCTGGAGCGCTGCTGCGCGCACATCGAGAGCCACGGTGGGACGTCCCGAGGCGCGCAGGCACTCGCGCGCACTCGCGCGCTCCGAGGTTCTCACTTCTCACACTGTGTGTTTGTTTTTTCCCCTCCTCTTCAGGTCTTCAGACGGTGGGAATCTTCAGGGTTGGCAGCTCCAAGAAGAGAGTGAGACAGGTAAAGGATGACGAGGATGAAGATGAGGATAATTCAAATGTTGTGTCACACTGTTTTTCCTGCTGCTGTGATTTTTTTTTTTTTTTTGGTTTCCTGGATGATAAAAATACTCCAGAGTCGAACCTGCTGATGTGTGAGATCCTGTTTTTTGGCGTGTGAGAATGAACCCGCGTGTGCTTTCCGTCCCTCAGCTGCGGGAGGACTTTGACGTGGGCGTGGACGTGCCGCTGGACGAGGAGCACAGCGTCCACGACGTGGCGGCGCTGCTCAAAGAGTTCCTGCGGGACATTCCTGACCCTCTGCTGCCCAGAGAGCTGTACCCGGCCTTCCTGCACGCCAACCGTACGTACGCTCAACACGCGGCACGCGTCCGTGAAACATTCACACTCTGCTCTCTTCGTCACCTCCTCCTCCTCCTCTTCCTCCTGCAGTGCTGAGAGGAGCCGAGCAGCTCCAGTATCTGCAGCGTCTCCTGCAGCTGCTTCCGCCCTGCAACTGCGACACGCTGCTGCGTCTCCTCAGCCTGCTGCACACCGTGCAGAGCTTCGCCCAGGACTCCGTGGGCACCGACCACCGGGAGGTAGGCGCGCGCACGCACACACACACACACACACACGTGCTGTATATACGTATATGAATATGCATTCTAATATGTAAAAACCATATATAAAAAGGGCTGATGTTTGCTCATTGCTTATTTTGGGGCTTGAAAGAGGTCAAAGGTCAACTTTGTTCCCTTCCTCAGATTCCCGGCAACAAGATGACGGCGGCCAACCTGGCCGTGATCTTTGGGCCCAACCTGCTGCAGAGGGAGCGAGGAGGGGACGGCAGTCCTCACGCCATGGGCATCGAGGACAGCACGGCCATCATCAGCGTCACCCTGCTGCTGGTGCAGAACCACAGGAGGCTCTTCACGGTACTATAATAACCAATCAGAATCATTTATCAGATATGTGGTTTGTATGAAAAGGTATCGGTTCAGCCATAGGATAAAAAAAATGTCTTTTTCGCAGGCAGATTTATATTTGAATTTAAGGTTATGCAATGAGATGTGCGACGGCGCCCTCTGCTGTCAAAACTGGAGATTACATCTGTTGCTGCAATTGTCATTTTGGAAGTCCCAGTATATAAATATTACTCGACGGTAACTATTCTATTCATCGTAATCTGCGAAAATGGGGTCAAACCATTTATATTTTCCAAAATGAGTCATTGGCTGATATTTTTCATATAGCCAAAGTATTTTAACCTGATGTTCAATGGCGCACTGATATTAAATTGAATACTTTTGGATGTGCTGAACATGTGTGTGTGTGCGTACCCAGGTATCTGCAGAGACGCAGCAGGAGGTCCTGATGAGTCTGATCCAGACTGATCCGGACATCATCGACTATCTGCTGCGGAGGAAACTCAGGTAACCATGACAACCACTCCCTCTCTCTCTCTCTCTCTCTCTGTCTGAGACTTTAACCGAGACTCACTGTGCCCCCCCCCCCACCCGCCCCCGTCTCCCCCTCCGCAGCAGCAGCCCCGTGGCGGTGGAGAGCAGCAGTGAGTCGGGGGGCCGGCGGGACACGGGGGCATCTCTGGACTCTGTGGGAGCGTCCAGCGGGAGTCTGTCGCCCCTGGAGACGCCCTCGCCTCTGTTCCCTCCCGACGGCAGCGGCCTGGCCGGCGAGGTCTTCTTCAACATGCTCAAGCTGAACCAGAACAGGAAGCGGCAGGAGGAGAGCCGATATGGTACGCAATCCGCAATTTAAACAACCAAAATTGACCTTTGACCTTCAAATTAGCTTTAAAGTGGTCAATGAACGCACTGATTGATAAATATGTAAATGATCATACCATGACGTCCTTCCAGGTGGTGCCACTTCAGGGAAATCCATCCGCCACATGCGTCAGTTCCACTCGCACCACAACCTGCTCAGCCTGGTCCCGCCCCTCTCCACCACCTCCGACCCCACAGAGCACCGGGGCCCGTTAGGCTCCGCCCTCAGCCTCTCTCTGAGCGGCGGAGGAGGAGGAAGTTGTTCCAGCCTGAGCGGCTCCACGGAGAGCAGCATCTGGGTGAGACAGACGCCGCAGGAGGAGAACAAAGCTCCGCCCACCGGCAACTTCTGGGACTTTTTCACCGGGAGAGGTTCCGGCTCAGAGACCATGGTATGATGAAGAGGAGGAGGAGGAGGAGGAGAGCGTGATTCAGAGGTCAGAGAGAAAAATCGAAAGGTCAAAGCTCCTGTTACATTTACAGAGAAGTATATATTTTTGTATTTTTCTGGAATGCAGAATGATCTCTGACTTGAAGGGAGAATCCTGTGGAAGATGGAATTTTTCTATTTTTTCCCCCTGCTTTTTCTGGAAAACAAGACAGTGAGTGAAATGTCAGTTTGAAGTGGAGGAGGAAAACTCTGAAACGCAATCTGCTCGGATACAGAGACCGGGAAGGAAAAATAAATCTATGAGAGTACCTGGACGCGGTAATAATTGTAATATATAATCTGTACATTATGTATTCATAAGTTTACATAGACAAAACTTGACTACCTACTCTACTAACCCGTCATCTGAAATAAAACCAAAACCATCTAGATTTAGCAAAGCATTCACTATTAATCACATTTGCAATTTTCTTTTTTTCTCCTGTAGAACCAGTTTTTTTTCAAATCCAACATTTGCCACATTAAAGTCCTAATAACCACAGCAAGTTTTTTTTCTGAAAGTTCCAAGTCCTTTTATTCAAGATAAATAATCAAAAATGTAATAAAAACACCTTCATATGACCAGAGGTTTCTTTTTTTCCAGGCGTGTTGATTGGTCCTTGGGCATATTTTCCTTCTCGACTGTGAATCCTATTTTTACAGTGATAAACTGAAGAAAAGTAATTAAAGAAAAATAAATTAAAATACTGTTATGTTGGACGTAAGATGTAAGATGTTTAACCTCAAACCTGACTTACAGGATCAGTGGAGGAATTAAACTGTGATTTTATTTTTACCAGATTGAGCGGTTGGAAATGCAGTGTAATACCTTTCTTCGGCCACAAGAGGGAGACATTCACCACGTCATGGGTAACCAGGTAAATGTATCTGTTCCAAACAGCTGGAAACACCACAGATTTTTGTGTGCATCTGGACTCATTGTTGTCGAAATTGTTTCTTATGCTGTAACTGTTCATAAACTACATTACATTTAATTACCAATTAATCTTCTAATTGCCATAAAAAAACATCTAAAATAAGAACCAATTTGTGAAATGGTGTAAAAATTGAAATAAATCAAAGTATACATTTTGTCATTTGACACTGAAATGTATATATATATATATATATAATTTCACTGAATGTCTTCAACTACATTCAACCATTTATTCACAGGAAAATCAAATTCAAACATTAGATCATAAAACCAAACCTTTTTCTTCATGTATTTTTTAAGTGGATTATATCTTTTATCACAGTGAATCATCCAGACAGTTTTCTGTAGATTTACGTATGGGCTAATTTTATTTGGGGCTCTTTGTTTTAGGCTTCCCGCGAGGCCTGACGGGTGGAGCTTGTTCATTTTTTTCAAGCACCAACACGTTCACAACCAGAATTAAAGTATAATATCCGATTAACTTATTTTTATTTTTTTTCAATCTAGGTCTGTTGATTATTTCAAGCAAGCAGTTATTTATATTCCAATAATAACATCTGTATTTATGTACACATCAACGTCTTCCTCACACGCTTCCAAAATAAATCCTCAAAATATCCAGAGCTGCCTACACAAGAATGGTAGACTATTAAAATTAGTACAATATATATATCAAAAAAAACAAGTGAAACATCTAAGAAAAGGAAGTTAACATAAACATTCAGAATCATATTTAAAAAAAAAATAAACAAGTCTTGTTTTAACTTTTTTAACCACTTCAACCAACTCCATTTAATTTTAGGCATTAGTGACCGAATCATAAACTCCACCCTGGGGACTCGGGTGGTTATTTTTGAGATGATGCCTTTTTGTGCTTGTTTTTATATTTATTTCAACTATAAATGACAGGATTTTTTTTTCTCACGTAAAGGCTTGAAATAGAAATATAAAAGGCATCATTTGGTGGAAATGAAATGAGTCCACAGATTTTGACATTGGAAAACATTTTTTGGACATAAATTCCAAAAATCAAAGAGCTTGAGTTTTTTTTTTCTTCTTTTATGTAGTTGGTTAGTTGAGTTTCAGAGCAGCACACGCACGGGTTAAAAAAAAAATAGTGTTGACACAGTGAAATGGAAGTGACGTGTTTTTTTCAAAACTTTGGAAACATTCAATGACTCCACGATTCCGATTTTGAAGTGTTGGATTTGAGTTGAGACTGTATACGATGGGATTTACTGACAGTGTGTGAACATTAGGACGCTCTGATCCAGATCCGATGGACACTTTAAACTGGACGTGTGGGAATATGATCAGATTATTACAAAAATTGCAGGAAAATGTCTTTTATAATCATGTAAAATCCCCAAAATGTTTGTTTCCCCATCATCCAGTGAGAGTGACATTTTCTGGATCAGAGCTACCTAATGGAAAAAAACAATGCACACATTTAAAATAATAATAATCTTTTTTTTGACGGTGATGGTTTTGTTGTTTTACAGGTCAGGCAGCAGCTTTATTTTTCCTATTTTTCTGTACATTTTAACATTCAGGTTATTAGTTGGACCCGCTGCCCCCAGGCCACTCAGCCACTGTGGAACATGACACAACGTGTGTGTGTGTGTGTGTTGTGTTGTGTTAGAAGTTGTGTGTTGTCCAGATATAAAGCTTTAAAAAAAAAAAAGACTGTACATTAACATTCAGACAGGTTTCATGTAGTGAGACACTTTGAATGTGGCACCGAAAACACGACTCGCTTAAAAACCTAAACTTCAACTTTTTTTTGTTTCATCTCACCAGATTGTCAGTGATTTTTTTTTAAGGCTCATTGTTTTAGTTTGACCAATATTTGGAAGAAAAACATGGATATTTAGGATTAATATGACTTTGGCTAAGGTTTTACAAATGTGTGCATCCGAAAGATGATTGTTGAGTCTCTCTGCAAAAGCCGTTGATGATTAAAACGTTAAATGGTTAAGTTTCGCACTGCAAAATGTTTCCAATCAATCAAAATCAAAGTTCACTGGTTAAAACTGAAAATAATGAGCCTTAATTATCCGTCAGACGCCTCCACTCGTCCCCATTGGCTGGTTTTCAACACTTTATGTTATTATCACCCCTTTGCGATTCAAACACTGCAAAATATTTGTATAGGTGAATAAGTGTGTGTGTGTGTGTAAAGCTCAGCACGGTATAATAACGCGCACACACACACACAAACGCTGAAGGAGACTGTCGCCAAATCATGACCAGGATGATTGGCATCCTGCGTCTGAGACAGCTGATTGGTCGCTCGGCGTCGCCTTCGCTGTGTACACGCCCCCCCACCCCACCCCACCCCCTCCACCCCCAGTGTCAGCCTCGTGGATTTTGGCCTTGCTCAAGTCTTCCCATGATGCCACAGTGCAAAGCCGCGTTGCCGTTGTAAGGTGCTTGTTGTTGCAGTGTGGGCTCAGAGGACTTTTTTTTTTTTTTTTTTTTTTTTTTTTATGAACCTAATCCAGGAGGCTGCAAATCTCTACCGCCGACTGGGAATAAAGCCTGGATACTTATGTGAGCGTACTGGGGCGGGTGGGGCCCCGGTAGCAGCCATAAGCCCCTCCCCCTTCTCTCTGTTGAGTGACAGTCCGTTGGGGATTCAGCAGCGGGGGCTCCGGTTCAGTCTCTGGACTGGTAGAACAGGATGTAGCCCGACTCCGAGTTCTTGGAAATGTCCGACGTCAGACCGTAGAACTCCTCGATGGCCTGGGCGTCGATTTTCTGCCAAAAATGGAAACATTTAAATGTAAATAATATCAAATCTTCATACACTCTTTTATCTCCCATCATGCACTGATTGTTAAAAAGAAAAATATTTTTAATCCCAGGTTGAAGAATATAGAAATCCAAACATAACATTTGGAGCACCAGGATTGTACATTTTTTTGAAATTCCTGTCTGCTCAGGCTTTTCCTGAACCGTCAGATTTTTATTATTATTATTTCGCTCAAAGTATGTTTTTTGTTCTTATTAAAACCTTTGTAAAATTCCCCTGACACCATTAGTTTGAAAAGAAAATAGTTCGCCAAATCATTTTTCTCCCTGGGGATGTTTCTGATTTAAAAAATAAAATAAAAAATAAAATAAATAAATCTTTTATTACCTCTACGATGTCGTCATCAAACAGGAGCCAGAAGCCGTGACTCTTGACGATGGTGATGTAATGTCCACGGTTGGGACCGCTGCAGGAAAAAAAAAAAAAAATCAAAAGGTCATTTACTCATTTATTCGCATTTATTAAATGAAATCTAACGAGTTGTGTTGTCATATGAATGTGTTACTTTGCAGCGTAAAGTGTAATATTTTCCGCCCACCTCCCACAGTGCACCACCACGGCCACCAGGTCGTACATGCGGTCCGGGTTGGTGGCGTCCCCGGACGTGTTGAAGAGGCGGAGCTCCAGCGGGAAGACGACGCGATAGGACAGCTTGGTGTAGCGGTGCAGCTGGTCCATGTATTTGAAACGCTTGAGGTGGAGGGCCAGGATCATGGGCAGCTTCTTCACCCTCATCCTGACCCGGAGACACACAGGAAGTGCTCAAAAACAAAAGTCGACTTGCAAATTCAATGACTGTATGGAAATGCAGGAAGTGATGTCTCGCACCTTTTCTGGGCTTCCTGTTTGCTGCGGCACTGCTCACAGTAGTACTTGTATTCACTGCATAATGTCTCTGTGTTGCTGAAGCCCCTGTTCACACACACACACACACACACACACACACGCATATAACACACGCCATCATATTTGATTTATTTTTTTCTCTTTACACAGGTGAGGCCTCAGGTGAGTGCGTGTTACCTGAGACAGTGTGTGATGGAGGTGTTCTGCTCCACGTCCACCGACAGGTCCAGGAAGTCCTCGTCTTTACTGCTCACCTGCAGCACCAAGTTCAACATTTAAAAAAAAAAATTGTATGGCTTTATATTGATTCCTGTATATTACGTATCCATAGCATGAACTTCAATCCTCACAAACTTACAGCTTCACAGTTGAGACACCTGGTCTCATTGGTCAGTGTTCCCTGGAAGATCTCATGGACCCACGTCTGTTGCGTCTCCTTATTTCCCTCGCCCTCTCCTCCTCCTCCTCCTACCTCACTCCCTCCTCCTCCTCCTCCTCCTCCGTTCTGCAGCACTTTTCCATTCTGCTGCCGCTCCTGGCTCTTCTCCTCCTGCAGCAGGTCGGCGATGGTGTTGAGGAGGTAGTTGAGGAACTCGTGGGCGTCCTGCTGCATGTAGTTGTCAAACAGCTCTGAGGAAGGACGGGGGTAAAAAAAATCAATCAATAATCAATCAATAATCAATCATTTGACTTTTCACACACTTTTTTTTGTCTTACCGTTCTCTTTTCTCAGCCGCGAGATGAACTTCTTGGGAGGGATGACTCCGACCTTCTTCTTCTGCGTGGCGATGCTGTTGAACAGGTCGGACAGACAGGTGAGGAGAGACTCCTTGCGGCGCGGCTGCACCTGGACGAGGGAGGACAAAAAAAAAAACACACACACACCCACACATGTGAAAAATGTATTTAATCCTGCTCAGTTTAGACCAGGAAAAGAGAGAGGTCATAGGACATTCTTTTGTAATTGTGTGTGTGTGTGTGTGAGATGAAATGTTACAACTCACCTTGTAGGCCAACACCTTCTCTCTGAACGGTCGACAGAAATACAGAGCCTGCAGCACGGAGTTACAGTAGCAGGTGTTTCCAAACTAAACGCCAGCAGACACACACACACACACACACATCAGACTTGTGTTTTTTTCCTTAAAAAGCTAAATTGTGTTTCAATGTTGTGTCTTCTCTTTTTTTTCTACGGTGTAGGAGGAGCACGTTCCTGACAACCCGAGGTAAGAGCAGAAAAGAAGATGTGACACATTTTTAGCAAATTAGTGCCGTCGTGATGATGTCATCAGGGGCCTGATGAGGGTTTGTTTTGTTTTCCTTCCCCCCCTAATGAATGAAATCAGCCTCCTAAATCAATGAATAATATGTCGATGTCTGTGATTGACACTTACGTTGACCAATCCAAAGTAGTGTTCATTAACGGGAAACTGCTCCGGTCCAATCTCCTTTTCCAAGGCGGAGGCATTGGCGCCCTGGAGGAAAAAAAAAACATATTCATATAGTTTGATGTTAAATCACAGATTTTGACTCGCACCAATTTCAGAATCCCTCGTGACTAAAACCTCCTTTGTTTTTCCCATTTCCTCCTCTCCATTGTTTCCTGGTTTTCCTGCTCTATTTTCCTCTCCACTCGTTCTTTGTTTCCTGCTTCCAATCCAGCCCTTGTTCTCTGCAAATAGCAGGTTTCTCTGAACTTGTGTGTTTTTTTTTATTTTTGTATAAAGTTTTCTGGAGATCAGATGGGGCATTAAGGGAAACAGGAAGGGGAAAGGAGAGACGATGATGCAGCTTTTCTTTTAAAGGAGGATGAGTTACTCAGTTCAGTATGAGCCGCTTTATTTGAAATGCGTCTGAGTCACCGTGCCATGTTTATTAATGGTGACTTAAAGTGGCGCATGAATAGATTTTGAGCTGCTTAATGTTTTCAGTCGTTTAGAACTTAAAACTCGTTAAATGTATGATGATCAAAGTCGAGAGAGTCAAACATCAATGCTCATCCATGTCGTCTGTCCGTGGGCCTGCACCTGTCTCACTTCCTGTCCTGTCTGTCTCTGAACCGGTGCAGCGGGTCAGGAACACGTTAATCTCGTGGCTTTAATCCAGCGCTCGCTGCGTGTGCTGCAGAACATGTGATTGACCTTTTCACCTTTGACCTCACGCTCCAGCTCAGATGTAAAACGGGCAGAGTGCCTAAACTGTCCTGAGGTGGCTGACCCTGACCTTTGACCTCTGAGGGGGGGGATCAAGTCTCTGAGGGGTTCCAAATAATGCTGTTTATAAGTAAAAGACTCGAATTTAAAGTTATGTTTTAAATGTTATAGAATTATTAGTCGTTTTTGTCTTTCTTTATTTTACAGCACTAACACCCTGCTCCATAAGGCCAGGGCAGGACACCGGTGTCCAGGCTGGACGTCCCGGTCTGTCCCATGACAGGGAGCGCTGGATGTGTCCATCGGTGTCACATGAGGACACGGACACACACACACAGCGGCCGTATGCGGTGTCTTTGCGGGGGGGGGCAGAGTGTGAGTGTATCGCGGGACCATCTCAATCAGAACCGTCAGGATCCAGGTTCCGAGCACCGTAAACAACTTGGTCCAACAACACAGCAACAACCAGGCTAGCGGGGCTAAGCTAGCGTGTTTTCCCCGTAGGTCCACTGCCCTGCTCCACCGCAAAAACGCACAACCGATCAGCGGGATACACAATCACACCCCCCCGGTGAACAAAGATCCGCAGCACTGTCCGCGGACACGCCGTCAACAACTTCACAACTTTCCCCCCGTGATTCCTCCCCCCGTCGCTAGCCGAGCAGCTAGCTTAGCCTCCGGGCGGCCGGAGCAGCGGCCGCTCCGGAGCAGCCGGACCTCGGGCTTCTTACCATCGTACAAATCGAGGCGATCTTTCGGACTGTCATCAGTATTTCCATCCGTGAGCCGCCATGCTGGAACCCCCGAGGCCGAGAAGAGGAGAGCCGCTGCGGCTGCACAGTTCCGGGAGGTAGCGCCTCCTGTCCCCAAGTCTAACGTTACTGTCAGCGGCGACAGGACGGAGGAGGAGCGGGCACTTCCGCTGTCCACTTTCATAACAGAGTCATTACACTTTTACCATTATTATTATTTATGTTATAATTGCTATTATTATATAGGTATTATTATTTGTATTAGTAGTATTCATGGTATAGTAGTAATGGCAGTAGTGGAAACGTAGTATCATTATTATTAGTAGTAGTATTGTTATTATTATTAGTTGTACTAGGAGTCGTAGTAGGAAAATGTCTATTATTATTTTTTACATTATTATTATTTGTTCCGTTATTTGTCTGTATTTTAAAGCACATTAAAAAGTATTTAATTATGACTCTGCAAAATGTTTTCATTTTTCAGGTTTTACTGTGAAGGTCAAAGATGTTGATTTCCGGTCTCACCGTACGTCTGTTTCCTGTCGGATGGATTGTTTACAAGGGACAGAACGAGCGGGCGGAGCTGGAGGCGACCACTTCTGCTCAGGTAATTAAATCCAACACACCCGGAAAAAATATATGACAGAAAAAAGTTTAACTTATTATTTTTCCTATATTATTTTTTAACATTTAAAGACAGGAAACGATTTGAAGACAAATAATCAAAATGTCTAAGGTTTACACTTAAAAACGTTTTTAAATATGTATTCACCATTTTTAAACTAAAATATAACAATTGTGTTGATTTATTTTTGCATTTTCTTGAACTTAAAGTGGAAAGTGTAACTAAAGTGACATGGACACAGATTATGACCCATTAGTTTGGTTTATTTATTATGATAAAGCTTCTTTTCCTGTCTGAAGGTTAATGGAGTCCAGGATGGCAAGAGGATCCCGGTTCAGACTGATCCCACTGGGAATATGAGAGGGGACGGTTCACAGTCCTCATCCCCCGCCCCCTCCCTCTCTCTCTCTCGTTCTCTTTTTCTCTCTCACTCTCTCTCACTGCGCAGCGGAACACTTTTCTTTCTTTTTTTCATGATTCATGGGCTTCAAACTTTTCCATCTCGCGTTGCTCACAGATTCACACAGGGGTTACAACTTTTTCCTAGTGGAAGAATCTTCAGGAAAATATTTTGGGAATATCGAATCTGTCTGAAGAAGCTTTCTCTCTCTCTCTCTCTCTCTCTCTCTCGCTGCAGTGATTTTTTTTTTTTTAGAATGAATTTAAGGCAGCTCCAAGGATCGGATGCCTGGGGTGGTGCAGAGTAAATCCCAGTCCCAGTCCCTGCAGGAATAATCTGGGAATATTTATTTTTTCCTATTTTTCCTGGTTTTACTGGGGGCAGAGGAGGAGATCTAGATGCGGCTGACTGGAGACTCTGCACCGAGGAGAACCATGAACAGCAGCAGCGGAAACTTCCTGCTGGTCCCCATCCCGGAGTACCCTCTGCTGGACTGTGTCCCCAACAAGACGGTGAAGATCGTGGTGCTGGGAGCCAGCAACGTGGGGAAAACCGGTATGGATGAGAGCATTCCCACTTTTATTTATATCTGGGCCTATAGGTGCAGGAAGACAGTGTTACAGGGATTGAAATGGACCAGCGGAGGTGAGTTGACCTGAAATGTGTACATTGAGCCCCAGAGTTCCTCAAATTAATGATTCTAATGAATGAGGATCCTCAAATCTGACCTGCAAGAGTGCGGATATGCAGTCTCCAAAAATTCCAATAAACAAGTGACAGATCGGATTGCGACACCGCATTCTGAGTATTGGTGAATCATTTGCTGTGCGGAGACTTTTGGCCGGCTTGAGTTGAGCTCATCCCTCTGCTATGAAAGATTTCAACCCCCCCCCCCCCAAAAAAAATATATCCCCCCCCCCCCAAAAAAAAAAATATATCTGTCAGGCAAACGGGAAATTCCAGCGAAATTCCAGATTATTTACATTTTCGGACTTCTTTTTCCCCTGTTTTTTCTGTTTCCAGCTCTGATTGTGCGGTTTCTCACCAAGAGGTTCATCGGGGATTATGAAGCCAACACGGGTGAGTTTTTATTCTCTGAAATCTCCACACACTCCAGAGGAATCCAGCCATCGAGCCGCTCTTTCTCTCTTCTTTTTTTTTTTCTATCCTTCATGTCTCTTTGGTCCTCACCAGGAGCGCTCTACTCCAGAAAGGTCACGCTGGATGGGGAGGAAGTGTCACTTCAGATCCAGGATACTCCCTGTGTCGCTCTCCAGGTGACCCAGGGGAAACAAAGGCCCCAGGGCAGCCGTGGTTCCACCCGTCCACTTTTAGATGTGCAGCAGGAAGAGAAAAGCAGGAGGCAGACTTTTCTATTCTATAGTCCGCTTGACTCTATTTTCGCGGTGTTCATCTCTAGTTTCAATTCACATCAGGCTTTAAAATCCGCATCTGTTGTTAGTGAGAGGAATTTAAAAGAATTTCTACGTCCCTGCTGCTTTATGTCTGAAAGTTGAAACAGATCCTCCGAAGAGGTTTCCAAAAAATAAAATATAAAAAAAAAATGAAAATGTTCATCTCAGCGCCATTTGAAGCAAGGTATTTGCAGGAACAGGAAGTGACCTCATGATGATTTTAATAGGTGCAACGTGCCGCACACGGTCTGCGCACCAGCAGCTCATTTCCGGACCCGAGGAAGATAACACAGGGCTTCCTCAGATTAGACAGAAATAATTGGCGTGTGCAGAGCAGGGAGGCCGAGACGTTACAGAGGAATGCATTCATTTATTACTTGACCAAAAATAAAAGCATGTCTTTTTATACTTTATTTATTTATATTTATTTTTTAATGTTATTGTTGTGACACCAACTGTGTTTTTTCAGGATGACGCTGAGGGCCTGTACTGTCAGGAGCAGATCAACAGGTCAGATGAATTCTTCCAAAAAAAATTAAAAAATTAAAAAATTTGAATATTCATTTTGAATAAATGCGATGACGCCGTGTCACCCTGCAGGTCCATCTACTGGGCCGACGGTTACGTCCTGGTGTTCTCCATCACGGACCACAGCAGCTACAGAACCATCCAGCCGCTGTACCAGCACGTCCGGCGCATCCACCCCTCGGGAAACATCCCCGTCATCCTGGTGCGTAACCTCCCCGCCAGCTCCCAGCATTCATCATAATCCATAATCGGAAACATTTTAGAAGTCGGGATTATCCAGACCACAAAACGGACGGTAGCTGTTCCCTTCATCCCGCATCCGCCGTAACCCCCCCCGCAATCTCCCGCAGGTGGGCAACAAGAGCGACCTGCTGCGCGCCCGACAGGTGCCCGCCGACGAGGGCGAGACGTTGGCGGCTTCGTTAGGTGAGGCCTCGTTAGTCTTTTTCACAGAGATTAAATGAATACTTTTTTTTTTATATTTTTTTAAATTTGATGGAATATTTGAAAGTCAGATTTGAGCTCAAATAGCCGACATTAGTCATAGAGAATTGAAAAACAACTCTTCCTGATGAATGAGCAAATGCCCAGAACCTGATCTGACCTTTGACCTCTGACAGGAGGAGTTTACTTTGAGGCCTCGGCCAGAGAAAACCACGAAGGCGTCCACGCCTCCTTCCTCCATCTCTGTCAGGAGGTGGGGCTTTTTGAAATGTTTGATTTGATTTATCTTCAAAATGAGCTTGGATAAATCACGGTGGTGCGGTGCGGTGGGGTCTCTGTGGTCTCCAGGTGGTCCGGGCTCTGGGAGGAGGCAACGGGGAGAAGAGGAGAGGAGGCCTCCACCTGGCCCGACCCAAGTCTCCCAACATGCAGGAGCTGAAGAGGAGGTTCAGGCAGGTCCTGTCCTCCAAGGTCAAGTCGGCCTCCGCCCTGTGATCCCCTGGGGATGGTAACCACGGCAACCGTACAGTGAGAACTTCCTGTGGGAGTACAAATTCACACACGGGCGTGGATTATATGTCAAGAAGAAGACAAATGACAGAGGCGGAACTTCTTCAGGCAGACGGATGAAGACCACGATCGAGGGACGTCATCCATGTTCTCTTAAATCTTTCTTTAAGGAACTAAATGAAGCTCAAAAAATGGTGGATGCCCAAACAATGAAGAGGGATTTAACAAAAACAGGAAGTGACCCGAAGACTCGAGCTGCCGTTTGACGGAAGGAAACCAAATCAGAGGCCTCTTTAGATCGGCAGGTCTATCATTGACATGATTTAAACGTGTTTAATGCCATCAGGCTGATCTTTTTTATTCATTTTTTTCTATGATGTGATTTATGACAAATTTTGGTATTTTATAGAAGATTAAAATGTTGTCATAAATCTAAATTGAACTTTTTTTCAGGATCATTTCTGTCATCTGAACTTTTCCCGCTTTAGCGCAGACAAAATAATCCAAACTGAAAGTTTATTCTGGAGAATGTTTTATTTCTATTGTTTCAAACAAAGTGTGTGTCTGTGCATGTGTGTGTGTCCGTGTGTGTGTGTGTTTTGTGTTTAGTTCTCATGACCTCTCCTCTCACACACACAACATTTCCCAGCAAAGACAAATTCCTCAGCATCTGGAATTTCTTTCATGGTCCTTGAACCACCACCCTAACCTAACCCTTCTTCACACACACACACACACACACACACACTGTTTGCTGACCCTCCACCTTGTGACCTTTTGCCCTTTGACCTTTTAAAGCAGCAGGGCTCCATCAAAGTCTGGAAAAGAAGATAAGATAAAGCAAATCGTCTCGCTCACTGTGCACCGAGTCAGAAATGCTGTGGGGGAATTTGGTAAATGACAAAAAAATAACATTTGTGTGTGTGTGTGTGCGTGTGTCTGAGTATGTGTGCGTTTGTGTGTGTGTATTGTGCAGGATTTTCTCTTTTTTTCCCCCCAGCTAATTTATGTTCAATTTTCTTTGTGTTTTCGTTTGATATCATGATTTAACTACAGCATTCACACACACACATCTATCTTCACAACGATAGAACTACACACACGCACACACACACACACATATGTATACACACTTTTAAAAACTTCCTTCCTGTTTGCCACTGGAACACGTCCTCCTAAATCCAACTTTCAAGCTCCCTCTCTTCCTCAGAGCCAGAAATCATGTATCATGAATTCAATGTGACTTTATTTGACAGATATAAAAACGGGACGGGACTTTTTACGAGACGACGTTTAGAAATCTGAGCCTCCGCTAAATGTTTAAAACATTTTTTTTTTTTTTTTTAAGGTTGAGGACCATGAAAGCTGAAGTCAACGGGTGTGGTTTCTGTTCAAGACGGAAAGAAAACAAAAAAAATCGGAATATATTTTATTGACTTTTGTGACTAAATAGTATTTCTACAACATTTGAGACTGATTTGAAAAAAAAAACACTGTTGAATTTAATCTGTCGGAGCCCAACACACACACACACACACACAAGCGAACACACAAATCAGTGTACTAAATGTTCTTTGGTTGTGGTTTAACTTGGCACAGCTCTGCCTGTGTAGAAACACGATAGTGAGAGTACTGGGGCCAGATTTACGATTGTTTTCACATGACACACACACACACACACGGACGCACACACACACGCACACACACACACACACGGACGCACACACACACGCGCGCACACACTCCGTCAGAGAACCAGTAGCATATGGAAGTCATTCATCTGTCTGGGTCCGATGAATGACATTGGAGCTGGTGTCCCACAGGGTTCTGGACGGACCACGTCTCCCACGTTTTTTAATCACCGTGGAGTTGTTAGTCCATATCAGTTGTTGCGCATGTTTGTGTTTGTGTCTCTGTGCCAACGTTCAGTCCGAGCCCCCCCCCGAGCGTTCTTTGCCCATGTTGCTCTCACAAAGTTAGACTTTTATTTTAAATATATATATATATATACATGTATATATATATATATATATTTATTTTTAGTAACCAGCTGTGGGAACGCTTAAGGGTCGTGACATCATCGTCGACCACTCTCATTATTTTTAGTCTTATCTGAGATACTGCGTCGTGGTCGGCCCTCTTCAGCAGGAGTGCGGAGGACATGAACCAGCTGTGTGTGTGTGTGTGTGATTGTGTGTTGGTGTTTATGTGTGTGTGTGCGTGTGTTATCTGGAGGAGGTGGCAGGAAGTTAAGGTCCCATCTAGGATAAAGTCGAGAGAGAGACTCTTTATAGATTATGATATATACCATTTTCTTTGATGACACATTTCTTTTTCCATAATAGGAAACGACGAGGGGAAAGAAATATCTTCTTGTTGCCATGGCAACCAAAGACCAAGCACCGCAACTGTGACCCGCTGGACGCCTGTCTGACGGAGCGACGTGGGGTCACCACGCCGACACCAAAGGTTGCGTTATCGCCTCCGTGCATGTGCTTGGGGTTGGATTTTACCCAGAAGTCCTCTCTCCCGCTTGGCGAGTTCGGCGGGACGCGCCGGTGTCTTTGCGAGTCTCCAAGATAAACAGAGTCAGTGGGGGATGAGTCGGGCCTTGTGATTTATCAACTCCACAAACGCCACTCCAGCACAGAGAGAAATTAACTGGAGAGTCCATTCAAGGAAAAAAAAAAACGTTTTTAAGAGGCTCACAGGAATTCTGCTTTATTAAATCTGGGAGTTTCTGTGCCGGTGGCAGGCTCCCTTCTTAGTTCTCATTCATGTCCCTGTGCCTCTCTGCCCTTTTCAGACTTCTCATGGTCCCCTCTTTGATGTGTGGTCAAATTGCCCCGGCCACATCAGATAAGGTAAAAAAAAAAAAAAAAACTCAGAGGTGGAGGTCTGCGAAAACCCCCCCCCAAAAAAAAGAAAGGCACTGAATGGATGTTTCAACACGCGCCAATGTGGAATTTAAAAGGCTCGGTAGGGCGGAAGACGTAAAGAAAGTGAGTCTGATGCACCACGTTCAGATTCGTGCATCTAATTAAAAATGTGATTTAATGTTGGTGAGTAAAGTCAAATTGGCGCCAACCGGACTTCATAACTTTAGGATTCTTTGAAATGCAACATGGTCGACGTTGTAACCCAGGATTTCTCGTCTTTTTCCAGATGCTGCGACCTTCCGTGGAATGCGGCCACTCCTTTGGTCGTCTGCGGCTCCTCCGCCGCGTCCCCTTCATCGTTAAGTGGACCTTTTATGAAAGATAAGTGCCATTCAGAAGATAACCAGCCCCTGTCGTCACCTGGATATAAGTCTGTCGCGTGACCCCGCGGCTCCACTCTGCGGGAGAGCCGAGATGAACGGAAAAAGGGTGAAAAGTCGCACATTGAAGAAAGTACTATGGCACCAAAATATTATTTGGCACTGTATTTATTTATATATCAGATTTGAATCAAATCAGTCATCCAATAGTGTTAAATTGACCTTTTGACCCCTGGACGGCTCCACACTGACTGACCGCGAATTTGTCAACTTCACATCGCACGGCCTTCACGAGCAATTTATTCCACACTTCGGTCATGTGGTGTTTGATAAAAAAATAATAATAATAAAAAAAAATTTCACGCGCGCTCCAGGGTTAACAGAGTCAGAGGGTTCATCTGGCAGGATCAGGACTCTGCACATCTGGACCAGTTTGTTTTGGTTTGGACATGAAGCCGTGAGAGTCCGGTTCAGAGAGACACCTATAAAAGAAAAAAAAAAAAAAAAACACTAAATTCTCATGTATATACGTGGAATCACTCATTTTGATGTGTTTGATTCAACGTGTGTGTTCGCCATGAAACGTCGAGTGACTTTTACTCAAATGTGCAGTTCTGCCACATTGTGCAACAACGCTTCGTAAGTTTCTTTTTTTTTTTTTTTTTATCACCTCAGACTGAGACGGAGCCAAAACTCTCCCACACAGTGTTCCTGTGTCCTGCTGCCCTCTAGCTCTCACTGAAACAAACTGTACTGAATGTGTACATATATATACTGTATATATATATATATGTACATATATCCTTTCTTGTTTATGATATATTTGCAGCTTATTTTAAAATTGTGTCCTGCACTTTCAGCTCCCCCTTTAAATATTAATGATTGGGATGTTCAGGTCTCCTGCTCCGTCCGTCATTCAAAGGGATTAAGATTTGATATAATCTGACAGGACAGGTCTCACACACACACACACACACACACACACACACACACAGTCGGACCTTCTTGGGATTCTGTGGGTTATGTGTGCGGAGGAATGTGAGGAAGAAATTCAGGAACTTATTGTTTGGATGTAAAGAAAAGGGGCAAGGGGTGTGGAGCAGACCAAGGGGGACCCGTCCATCTCGTCAATGCACGGTAAAAACCCTTTATTAAGAAAATGATATTCACAGAAATAACTTTTGCCCTTACAAATAATATGTTTGGTTCCAATTAAAATCCTTTGCGTGTCTGTGTGTGAGTGTAGGTCTGAAATTCCTCAGTTACTCAGTCTGAGAATCTTAATAGAAAAAAAACAAAAAAAAAACAGTCCGATGTCAGAAAAGAAATCCTCATTTGCCTGTCCAACATCAATTAGTAAAAATAAAAAAAACATCTGGCACCTCGAAGGCTTCGCCCCTGGTAAATCACAGCGTTCCACTTTTTTTGCACTGGGATTGTGATACAGTGCAGGTAGGACAGGGTGTAATCTGATCATCTTGTTACTGCTGACTGAGCGGGAAACAATCTGAGAGTCTGAAACCTAATCATCATAATATAATATATTTTGTGACAAAAAGGCAGAATTATTTGTTTTTATTGCACACTGAAATTAAACCTATTAACCAAACAAATAAAAGCATTTATCAAAAGTGAATGTTCAACGTTTTAGCCTTCGATTGATTATTTCTCTTTTTTTCTGTTTCCAGAGACTCATCATCCGACCTTTGACCTTCAGGATCTGCTGACTTCTGGAGGCCGTGATCATGCGACACCATCCTCCCTCCTCCTTCTCCACATCTCCCCCTGCTCCTCTTCCACCCCTCCACGGCCTCCTGCGCCTCCTCCTGCTCCTCCTGTCCTCCGGTCCGGCCCGGGGAGCCTGGTTCCGGGTGGGCGTGGTCGGTCCGTGGGAGTGCGACCCCCTCTTTGCGAAGGCCCTGCCCAGTGTGGCGGCGCAGCTCGCCATCAACCGCATCAACAGGGACCCATGGCTGTCCCAGGGCGCCACCTTCCACTACACCCTGCTGCAGGTACACACCTCCATCACGTCATCACACACACACATCGCTTCCTTCATGGATTCACGTGATTGGCTGAGTGGTTCCCCCGCAGGAGCCGTGTGAGACCTCCAGAGGTCTGGAGGCGTTTGTGGCTTTCCACACCCAGGCGTCGGCCTACGTGGGACCTGTGAACCCGGGATACTGTGACGCTGCGTCCATGCTCAGCCAGGGCTGGAACAAAGTAGGTCTGAGGGGAGCCTCTCCACACCATGAAGATCACACCCTTATTTCTCCTCCTCCTCCTCCTCCAGGCTTTGTTTCCCTGGGGTTGTGTGGGACACGAGCTGGAAGAGGTCAGGAGCCACCCGACCTTGGCCCTCTCCATGGCCAGGCCCACCTGGGTGCTGCTCCGCCTCATGAGGCACTTTGGCTGGGCCCACGCCGGGATCATCTCCTCCTCTGAAGGCCTGTGGGCGGAGACGGCCACCAAGGTTTTCCACTTGACACTCGAGCTCATCGTTCCCGCCGCCCGATCTGGCTTTTGCTGTGTTGACCTTGTGTCGCGCCTCCGCGCAGGTGGCGGACTCGCTGAGGAGCCACGGTCTGCAGGTGCCAGTCGTCAGCATCGCGCAGGAAACGCCTCGGGGCATCAGACGAGCCCTGAGCGAGGTTCGAAAGATGAGCCAGATACGAGGTGAGGGATCTCGTAACGGAAAAAAAAGCACACCTTCAAATCATCTGGAGGATCGTGGGCTAAAAGGAGCACGTTGTGCGTTCCTAGTCGTGATCCTGTGCATGCACTCGGCCCTGATGGGCGGCGGCCTCCAGACGCAGCTGCTGGAGACGGCCCTGGACCTGCGGATGGCGGACGGCTCCGTGGTCTTCCTGCCCTACGACACGCTGCTCTACAGCCTTCCGTTCGCCAACGTGTCCTACCCGGCCCTGAGCAGGAACAGGAAGCTGCTGCGCGCCTACGACGCCGTGCTCACCGTCACGGTGGACTCGCCCCGGGCCTCCTTCTACGAGGCCTACACCGTCGCCGTGGAGACGGGGGAGGTGGCCGGGACGCCGCAGCCTCAGCAGGTGGCGCTCTGAGCTGGAGGAGCCGCACGTGGACGTGCGTGGAGATGTTGAGATGCGGAGGCCTGAGATGAATCTGTGTTCCCCCCGCAGGTGTCCCCTCTCTTCGGGACCATCTACAGCTCCGTCCTCTTGGTGGCTCACGCGGTGCGGCGGGTCAGACAGGAAGGGGCGTGGCTATCCGGCTGGAACTTGGCGAGACACACCCACGACCTGGACTTTCAGGTCAGAGATTGATTTGCATGATTAATGAAGCTGTTAATGAGGGTGGGGGCAACTTGCTTCATCTGAATAGCAATATATTTGCAATACAGCATTTCATATATTTTTACCTTGCTTAAAAACACTCTTTAAAAAAATATATACGGTTGAGATCTCCATCATTACATTTTACAAATTATTTGGTGATGGGTCCGGTATTTTGGGCTGACATTGAGAAAATGAAAATTGACCATAAAATGCCAAAACTTGCCATAAACGTAGGTGTGCCCATATGAGGGCATCAGGGCAGAGCAGCGTAAATAAAATTATTTTTTTCCAACAAAATACAGACATGAAACATATTGTTCCAAAATGTCTTTCAGGGCTTCAGTCACCAAATCAAAACCAATAGCTCCGGAGCAGCTCTGCTGAACTTCCTCATCCTGGACACCGACGGCCTCTCCTGGGAGCTGAGGCCCGCCTACAGGTCCGCCCGCGAGACTTCCTCTATCACCATTTGCATATGTTCATGTATTCAACGTGTAACTTGATGTCGATGGACGGCAGGATGGAGACGGAGGCCGACGCGGTGCGTTTCCTGGGGCGGGACATCCACTTCCCCGGAGGCCACGGGCCCCGGAGGGACTCGTCCTGCTGGTTCACCCCCGGGGTCCTCTGCTCGGGGGGTGAGCTGAAAATTCCAGGGGTGGAGATGGAGATGGATGGAGATTCGGAGGAACCAAAAAGTGGAATTCTGTCATTTCTGTTTCCTCATTTTTCTTTTCCAGGTGTGGACCTGTTCACCACCGTGGGCGTGTTCCTCGGGGCGACGGCCTTCTCGCTTTGTACCGTGGCTCTGATTTATTGCATCAGGTACCAAATCAGCGGCACGTCCCGTTGGCAGAATGCACCCCCATTGACGTATCAATCCGTCTCTCTTCTATTCCACGTTGCCTAGGCGACGCGTCAACCAGATTCGACTGGTCCGGGGTCCCAACAAGATCCTGCTGACTCTGGCGGACGTCACCTTCATCATTCCGTCGCTCAGCAACAAGGTCAGCCTCGGTTGGACGTGGACATAGAACAAAGGAATGGGTGACTATTTATTCCCCGGTCCCGCCTCTCTGCAGAAGCTGAGTCTGGACGACAGCAGAGCCAGCGGCACGAGGAGCGTCTCAGACCTCAGCGCCGCCTCGCCGGCCTCCACCAGATCTCCGGCCACCTACGAGAACTCCAACGTTGTCATTTATGAGGTGATCCCAGTTTCATATGTTGGGCACAAGTTCTGTTTTGAGAGTTTGTTTTTTTTTTACAAATAGTGGCCTTCCTGTCCCACAGGGCGACTGGGCGTGGCTGAAGAGACTTCCTGACGGGACGTTTGGCCGCGTCAACCCCAAAACCAGTCAAGTGTTTGAACTGGTCTGTGATGCTCTTCAAGTGTTTCTCATAGAATGTTTCATTTATTTCAAAAAAAGAAATAAAAATGTATTAACCAAAGAAAGGTTCGCAGATGAAGGACATGCGCCACGAGAACGTGAATCCCTTCCTGGGATTCTTCCACGATTGCGGCGTGTTCGCCATCGTGACGGAGTTCTGCTCCAGAGGAAGTCTGGAGGATCTTCTGCAGAGTGAGGACGTCAAACTGGACTGGATGTTCAAGTCCTCTCTGCTGCTGGATCTCATCAAGGTTCACATACATCACGCCTGGGAATCCTTTGTAATTGATGGAGTGAATCGCTGAGATTTATTTTGAATGTATTTCTCAGGGAATGAAGTACCTGCACCACCGCGGAGTGACCCACACTCGGCTGAAGTCCCGTAACTGTGTGGTGGACGGGCGCTTCGTCCTGAAGGTCACCGACTACGGCTACAATGAGGTCCTGGAGTCTCAGAGGTTCACCTACATGGAGCCACCTGCAGAGGGTGAGAGAGAAAAGGCACCATGTGTGTGTATGTGTGTGTAACACAAACTGAGCTGTGTGTGTGTGTGTGTGTTGCAGAGCTGCTGTGGACGGCTCCAGAGACCCTGAGGTCCGGGCAGCCGGATCTTCGCGGGACGCTGCCCGCTGACGTCTTCAGCTTCGCCATCATCATGCAGGAGGTGGTGGTCAGGGGGCCTCCGTACTGCATGCTGGACCTGTCTGCTGCAGGTAAGATACTTATACACACATATACTGTATGTATTAGGGTGGTCCTTATTTTTGAGGTTTTGAAATCTCTTGCTCTGACACTCTCATTAGTTTCTAAATGATGAACACCCTGTATAAGATTTCAAGGCAATATATATATATATATATATATACATAGTATAGGGTTAGGGGTTAGGCTTAGGGTAGTTAGGATTGTGGTTTAGGGTTGGGGTTGGGGTGTGGGTAAGGGTTGGGTTAGGGCTAGGGTTAGGGTTAGGGCTAGGGTTGGGCAAAGGTAAGGATTAGGGGATTGGGAGAGGGTTAGGGTTGGGGGATTGGGTTAGGGGATGAAAACCACTCCAGCACGACACCTTTTGGAAACATTGTTGATAGGAAGGTCCTAGAGACCTGGAAGTTGGCAACGTCCCCCCTATATTGACCCTTCCGCATCCAACGGCACCATCCACGGGTCTCTATGATGTCAGAAAGTTGGTGAAGTAGCAAACAGTCAAAAAGTCTCGTTTCGTTTTTCGCAAATAACTTTTGATAGGAAGGTGGCATCTACTTTGAGTAAGGGTTAGGGTTAGTATTAGTATTTTCAAAAAGGGTGATAATGAAGCAAACTCAAGTTTGAATTAAATAAACGTAATTTATAGCTGCCAAAAGTTATTAATATGTGTAAAACGGTACATTTGCAGAGATTGTGGAGAAGTTGTGTAGCCCTCCTCCTCTGTGTCGGCCCGTGGTCAGCGCAGACGTTGCTCCTCTGGACTGTATCCAGCTGATGAAGCTCTGCTGGACCGAGCAGCCGGAGCTGAGGCCCAGCTTCGAGCAGATCTTCGACCAGGTCCGTCCAGGTCCAGGCTCCTCCCGTGTTCCTCAGGTCAGTTTATAGTTCATGTCTCTTTTCATCTCAGTTTAAGGACATCAACAAAGGCCGGAAGACCAACATCATCGACTCCATGCTGCGCATGCTGGAGCAGTACTCGTCCAACCTGGAGGAGCTGATCAGGGAGAGGACGGAGGAGCTGGAGATGGAGAAGCAGAAGACGGAGAAGCTGCTGACGCAGATGCTTCCACCGTAATAAATCACCTTTCATCCCATCGCAATGCAAACTTCTTCTTCTTCTTCCTTCAAACGTCGCCTTCTTCTTCTCCTCAGGTCTGTGGCAGAAGCTCTGAAGGTGGGAGGAACCGTGGAGCCCGAGTACTTTGCCAGCGTGTCTCTGTACTTCAGCGACATCGTGGGCTTCACCACCATCTCGGCCCACAGCGAGCCCATCGAGGTGGTGGACCTGCTCAACGACCTCTACACCGTGTTCGACGCCATCATCGGAAACCACGACGTCTACAAGGTGCCAATCCATGCCACAATGCATCTCCTCAGATAAGCTACAGCGGCGTGACCGTCCCGTGACCTTCTGACCCCCCGAAAGGTGGAGACGATCGGCGACGCCTACATGGTGGCGTCGGGCGTCCCCGTAACCAACGGCAACTGCCATGTGGCGGAGATCGCCAACATGTCTCTGGACATCCTGAGTGCGGTGGGAACCTTCAAGATGAGACACATGCCCGACGTTCCCGTCAGGATCCGCATCGGGCTGCACACAGGTGGCGCTGTTGTTGCAGAAACAAAAAACTCACCTTGTGGAGAAAAATGGCATCACACTCGGTGTGTGTGTGTCTGTGTGTGTGTTGCAGGTCCCTGTGTTACCGGCGTGGTGGGCCTCACCATGCCTCGCTACTGTCTGTTTGGAGACACGGTGAACACGGCCTCTCGTATGGAGTCCAGCGGGATGCGTACGTTACGCAACTACACAATCAAAGAAGCTACACAATAAAAGTGTCACTTTTCAATCATTCTCATTGAACCTCCTGCTTCTCTGATTTTGTGTTGGCTTTCATCCCTCAAGCCTACAGGATCCACGTCCACCAGAGTACAGTGAAGGTCCTGCAGGAGCTGCAACAGGGCTACAAGCTGGAGTTGAGAGGCCGGACAGAAGTCAAGGTTTCAGGGAGCAGATTTTCTTTTTTTCACAACACAACTGTTTGACGACGACAACATCTCAGCCCCTGTCTTCATCTTCTCTCTCTCTCTCTCAGGGGAAGGGGGTGGAGGAGACCTACTGGCTGGTTGGCCGAGATGGATTCACCAAACCCCTGCCTGTACCTCCAGAGCTCACGAGCAGGTGAGGCCCACCCGGGCGTCCCTTGTCCTCCTCCTCTAGGTGCGTGTGTTCACGTGTGCTTTCTCCATCCTCGTCCCACCAACAGGCAGATGGCCCACGGCCTGCAGATGGCGGAGATAAACCAGTACAAGAAGCGCAAAGCCGAGAAACAGCAACAGGAGGAACTGGCCAGGAAGAAAAACTGAGGTCATCTCCTCATCCCACGTGTGAGGGGTCGCGACCTCGGGTTCTCACAGCTGGTGCTGGCTGACACGAAACTTTACCTCATCATCCGCCGAGATGAGCGGTGGGAGGGGAGTGTCAGTTCAGATTAACAGCACTCGGTGTGTGTGCCTGCCTGCGTGCGTGTGCGTGTGTGTGTGTGTGTGTGTGTGTGTAACGGCTTGAGTCCTGTGTAGAGTTTATGTATAGAGACGTCGCCTCAGCAAAGCAGGGATCTGCAGAAAGTGTCTGTCAGCAGCCGAGGAACGCAGCTCATCTCCTCCTTCCTTTCCTCCTACTCTCAGTGTGTGTGTGTGTGTGTGTGTGTGTGTTTGTTTGCGTGTGTGTCGGAGAGAGTGGTGAGGAACCACGGGGATAGAGGAGAGGAAGGAAAACTGAGGAGGAAAGATTGCCACCTTGTTGCACTGCATTGTGGGAATTGTATTGGATCATCGCAAATACACACGCGTTTTATTGAACATTTTCCCTGTGCTGTGACTTCCATCGCTCCACTTTCCCAAAAAAACCAAAACGTTGAATTCACTGGGAAGTTGTTTTTATTTTCTACGTTTCCTGGATGACAAAACTGAATGCTGAACTGCTTCCTCTGGCGGTCAGATCCAGAATAAACGGAGATTTTTTTCCCAGCTCCAGATGGCATCCGAGATTATCCTCGCTGAGCCTCAGTGCGTGTTGAAAATCCATAAAGTGACCGGCAGCTTACGTTACATTCTCTTCATGTACAGAAAGCTCACTCTCAGGTATGCAAAGCAGGAATTCCCATCCGATTATTTCAAAGCCCTTATAATCTAACTTTAGTGACAATTTCGCAGCAGGAGCTTAAATTGTCATCATTAGTTTTAAGTTGTGTCCATAAATTGTGTTTGCGGCGGTGGCGGTGGCGGTGGTGGTGACGGTGTTGTAACTGTGCTTGTTGTGAAATCCCAGCGTGGAGTGTGCAACAAAGGGAAGCATGTATTCCTTTGTGTTTCCTGTGTGTGTGTGTGTGTGTGTGTGTGTGTGTCTTTCAGCTTCGCTGGCTCTGCTCCTTTGTTGTGAGCACAATGGCAGCAGGGGTTTCGTGAATCCAGCAGAGGGCGCCATGCCCCAGGAATCCACTATTGGGTTTGATATATAGAGTAAGAGAAATGTATGTTCAATTCATTTATTTAGCTATTGGTGGCGATGTATGGAAAAATCAAATCAATTCACTGTTTTCATCACCTTTATACTACACAGCATATTCTTTTTCAGGCCTGTCCTCGTACTCTGTGCATGGGTGCAATTTTTCTGTGCCGGCAAATGAATGAAACATCAATTAATTGTGAATGTTGGAAATTGTAACATGTAATCAGAAAATAATAACAATAATAATAATAATGATTCCATGAAAACAAGGCCTCAAGTTTTAGTATTATGCGTGTGTGTGTGTGTGTGTGTGTGTGTGCGTGTGCGTGGGTGCGTGCGTGTGTGTGTCTGCAGAGCCAGACAACTGACGTCAATCATTGTCCAGAGCACTGGTGCACATTAAACAAATTTATGACCTGATGTAAAAACACAGGTACAATTTGAATCCTTGAACATGCACAGTGGCTGCAGCTTAGACTGACACGTGTGTGTGTGTGTGTGTTTGTGTGACACACATGCAAACACAGCCTTTGTTCTCTCCAACACAAACTTTATCGCCTGTAGCTAAACATTGTCTCGTTTTACCCAGAAGCCGAAGCGCGTTCCCCGAACACACCTACTTTCCGGAAAATCACTGCAGTGATGCATGCTGGTTAAACACGGCCCCAGATTCCTCTCTTAAACCTTTCGGCAGTAAGGGGGAGAAACAAATGGAGCATTTCAGCTTTCCGCACAAAATTTGAAATGCTGCATTAATATTATAAAGTGAGAGAAGAGCAGGGTGAGAGGCTGACGTTGTTCACACACACACACACACACACACACAGGTCGCAGATGAAAGGCTGAGGAGGGTTTTGCAGGCGTCCGCTGAAGAGCAGCTGATGTTTCCCAGGGGAAGAGTTGGGTTGCCCATCGGCTCGACTGGTAGCTGCCTCCTTCACGGTGGGAGAGGGTGGTATTCCGGCTGTCACAATGCAACAGGAGGTGAGAGAGGTGAAAGAGGGGCACAGAGATTTGTTCTGACCTTTTGTGTCAGAGAAACTCTGTCCTCTTTAAAAAAAAAAACACACACACACTTTTTAATGTGCCACGTGTGTCAGTTCTATCGTATTGTAAGTTTTTGTCGCATCTCCATGATGCATTTTGAAGAAAAACGACATATTATTATGGCTCATTTATCTACAAGTTGTGCCCAAGACAAATTGGCCAATTACAGATATGAATGCCTTCTAACAGCCGCCATTTTGACATAGCAGCAAAAGCACAGGTGCAGCTGATGACATTAATGATGTCTCTCTTCAGTTCAAATGTCCCAGAAGGACATGACCGTGTGACAGGAGCCGGGGTGCGACATACCAGGACCCTGAAACTGAAGCAGCTAAATGGTATTCAGCCATTACGCCGATGCTCAGTTCTGCTGGTGCATATGTCAAAATGTTTGCTGTCAAACAGAAAGGCCTGTTGTAAGTCAATAAAACCTTAGCAAGTCTTTATTCCTTTTTGGAGCATGCCGTTTGTGCAAAATGTCGACATATTCACGCGAAACCAGCATTCAAAGTTGGTTCCTGACCAAAAGGTCCATTTATTGGCTTGTCCAGACACAGAGAGGCCCTTCATGTGAACTTCCTATCAACCCTGTGACATCTGGAAAAACTCACGCATGACTTTCATGCGTGATGATTAAAAGCTCAGGAATTTGGGATAAATAAATAGTTTGTCTTCTCAATTTGGCACCTGTTGAAGGCGAGAAAAAACAGAGTCAGAGTTTCAATTCTGTGCATGTAGATTGTAACCCTCAATGACCTTTTTTTTTTTTTTTGGTTCTCATTTACAGTGACCGACTCGGAGGCAGACGTGGACAGGTGGCCCTTCATCGCTCCACGGCTAAATCTCTGCCAGAGTTAAGGGTATGATTCCCCACTGGGGCCAGCTGCACTACACATGATACCGAAAGGTGTTTGGGGATAAAAGGGCTCCAGCAAATTGTTGCATGCAAAGCGTAGTAGAGGCTGGGAAAGCCGAGCGGGGTCTTCCGGGGTGAAAAAGAAGGCAGTCCTCCACGTTCGCTCTCTCCAGGTTCCCCGCGGAAAATACACCAGAGACTCGTGCACATGCGTTTCATTTTATGCAGCTTTCGGATCCACATGGGGTTAAAAAAAACACCAAACTTGAATGACTGCGAGAGATGAGAGGGAGTGCGGTGTGGATGGCAGATGTCGCGCATGGCACCGGTACAAACCTGGATTTGATCCGAATTCACCACCTGTGCCAAAGCAGAGTGTGGTTTTAGCTTGAGGCGCGGAGGATGCGGGCCGTGTGAGGTCACCCCGGCCGGATTGACCCTCGCTGACACTGTAGTTGGACGGTGTCCAAACTCACCAGAGGGTTCTCACATGACTGGAGCAGCAATGTGTTTTAGTCAAAAACAGCTCTTAGGTGCAGGTGGAAGATGCAGCAAATGTGGAACAAAAAAAGGGGGAATATGTGGCATTATTGGGGTCAGGAGTTCTTTTGGTGCTGCAGTAATGTAATATCCTGTTTAATGAAAAAGAAAATGGACTACTGTATATTGTGTATGCAAAACCAGTTGTTTAAGTGTATTGTTTGCCACTGATGTGCAGTGATAGACAGTAATAGATTTAAGTACGAAATAAAAACACTCTTATCAAGCACAAGGACTTCAAACGTGTCCAGTCGTACAATACTTGAATACAATTTTTTTTCCCCCACTGCAGACAAATAGCTAAGGGTGAATTTAAACTGTGGGTTTGAAGTAAGTTATATTCAGAAGGGGGAAAAAAATACATGTATTTATTAAATTATATTTATTAAATGAATTTAAATGAAGGAAATAATCATTTCTATAATAAATAAATAAAAACAACCAAAACCTAAAAGTTTGACTTCTGTCCACAGGGAGAACGGTGCTGTGGTTCGTCTACAGGTCTGGGATCAGTTTCCTGCGTCTAAACCGTCAGTGAGAAACCTAATAACGCATCCCAGGTCTGCTCCACACACTCCCCGCCTATTTTTACCCCCCAGTCATACGCTGTGCGACGTGATTGGTCGGTGCCATTGACGCAAGGCGCTGATGTCCAACCGCGATTGGCTCTGTGGCCCGCGGGCGCACGTCGGTCAGAGGAGTTGACCAATCCGGTGGCGGAGTGCGCGCGGCGGTCCCTCCCGGTGGCCCGGTGACGCAGCGGGTCATGTGATGTTTGTGCTCTGGGCCGTAGATGTGTACAGGCGGAGGGAGCGCGCGCAGCTAACCGTGCTAAACGGAGCCTCCTCCCCGCTAACCGCTAACACGGATTGGCGCGACCATGGTGCGCACGGCTGGCTTGATCTCACCGGAACAGCCGCCTCGCTGTTGATCGCTTCTCTTCTCACCCTCCGGTGCGGATAAAGGACGCCGGGGCCGCGAGGACAGGGGGACAGAGAGGGGGGAGTAACTGTGTGTGTGTGTGTGTGTGTGTGTGTGTGTGAGATCGCGAGCGCGAGCCGTTGCCAGTTAGCCCGGCCTAGCCGGACTCGGGAGCTCGGCTCTCCGAAAAACAAGAACGATGGGGTCCGGGTCCGCTCGGATTAGCCTCGGCTAGTGGAGTGACCTCTGACTGTACTCTCGATGGCCAATCTCGGCAACTACCAGGAGGGCAAGGCGGCCATGCTGATGGTGGAGGCGCAGCAGCGGGACGTGGGGAGCCAGTCTGCGTCCGCCAACGGAGACGGCTCTTCGGTCGGGGAACCCCCTTCCCCGTTAATTAATATCGGCGGCGGCGGAGGAGGAGGAGGAGGAGGCGGCTCTCGCTTCCATCAACACCTACCGCCCTCCAACCACCACCAACACCACCATCCGCCGAAGGAGCAGCTCCACCACCACCACCACCAGCAGCATCTGTCCGGGGAGCACGGCGCGGAGTCCCCCTGCAGGAAAGCCTCCCTGAGCCAGGCACACACGGCCGAGGAGCCCTCCGCCTCCAGCGGCCATGTCTACGCGGCGGTGAGCGTCGCCAACCCGTCGGACGCCGTGGATGATATTCGCAAATGTGGCTATTTGAGGAAGCAGAAACACGGACACAAGCGGTTCTTCGTGCTGCGGGCCGCCAGCCACCTCGGCCCCAGCCGCCTGGAGTACTACGACAGCGAGAAGAAGTTCCGGAGCAGCCTGCGCTCCGCGGCCGCCGCCGCCGCCGCCACCGCCGCGGCGCCCTCGCCCCCCAAACGGGTCATTTACCTCTACCAGTGCTTCACGGTGAACAAACGGGCCGACTCCAAAAACAAACACCTCATCGCCCTCTACACGAAGGACGAGTACTTCGCCATCGTGGCGGAGAACGAGCAGGAGCAGGAGGACTGGTACGTGGCCGTCAGCGAGCTGATGAGCGAGGGCAAGAAGGGCCACCTGGACTCGGACGACTTGGACGACGGCTACGGGACGGTGACTCCCGGGACGGTGTTCAAGGAGGTGTGGCAGGTGAACGTGAAACCCAAAGGACTGGGTCAAACCAAAAACCTCACGGGCGTCTACCGGCTCTGCCTCTCCACCAAGACCCTGCACCTGGTGAAGCTGAACTCCGAGACGCCCTGCGTCAACCTGCAGCTGATGAACATCCGGCGCTGCGGCCACTCGGAGAGCTTCTTCTTCATCGAGGTGGGCCGCTCCTCCTCCATCGGCCCGGGGGAGATCTGGATGCAGGTGGACGACTCGGTCGTGGCCCAGAACATGCACGAGACCATCCTGGAGACCATGAAGGCGCTCAAGGCCTTCGCCGAGTTCCGTCCCAGGAGTAAGAGCCAGTCGTCGGGCTCCAACCCCATGCCCTTCATCACCACGCGCCGTCACCTAGGCAACCTGCCGCCCAGTCAGACCGGGCTGCAGCGGCGCTCCAGGACCGAGTCCGTGGTGGGCACGCCGCCCTCCAGCAAGAGCTCCGGTGCCAGCGGATACCGCTTCCGTACGTCCAGCGAGGGCGAGGGCACCATGAACCGCCCCTTCCGCTCCGCCACAGGAAGTCTGGTGCACCTCGGCTCGGCACGGGCGCATCACGGGCGTCAGGAGGGCGGCGGCGTTGGAAGCGCGGGCGGCGTCGCCACAGGGAACGCCGGCACCAGCACGGGAGGCGGACGCTACATCAGGGCCATCCAGGGGTCGTCGTCCACCTACCACGCCCGCTCCGCCTCACTTCCTGTCTCCCACTTCCCCTCCACCACCAGCCCAGTCAGCGTGTCCTCCAGCAGCGGCCACGGCTCCGTGTCAGACACCCTCACCCGCCCGTCGAGCGCCTCCATCTGCGGCTCGCCGTCCGACGGCGGCTTCAACTCCTCTGACGAGTACGGCTCCAGCCCCGGGGACTTCAGATACTTCCGGGTGAGGAGCAACACGCCCGACTCGTTGGGCAACACGCCACCAATCAGAGAGGAGAACTGTCTGAACGACTACATGGCCATGGGCTGGAACCGGGAGGTCTTCGGAACCGGTTCGGGAAACAACAGCGGCGCCGACACGCCGCGGGACGACGGCTCACTGGCCGCAGAGGACGACCGCTTCTCATCTTCATCGTCGTCATCGTCGCTGAGGAGGAGGACGCATTCCTTCTCCAGGCCCACCGGGGGGGCGACCGGCGGCTCCGGGGTGGCGGTGTACCAGAAAATGACCCAGACCAACTTCTCATTGGACGAGGAGTCGGACGTGGTGTTGCCCTTCGGCAGCGGGCTGCTCCGCGGCGGGCCCTCCTCCTCCTCTTCCTCGCTCCGCTCAGACTACAGCTCCTGCTCCGAGCACAGCCAGCAGAGCCGACCCTCCACGCTGCCTCGGGCCGACCCCGGCGCCGTTTCTTCCTCCGCCGCCAAGGAGGACAGCGGCTACATGCCCATGATGTGCGGCGTGGCCGCCTCGCCGCGGGACACGCCCTCCGACTACATGCCTATGCAACCCGGCTCTTACCCCCATCACGCCTCCCCCTCGCCTCAGTTCCACAGCCCGGCTCTGTCGGCCCGCTCGGCCCACCCTCAGCTCCAGGCCCAGGCCTCCACGGACTCCCACGGTTACATGATGATGCTCCCGGGCGGCGGCGGCTCCTCCCCCTCCCCGGTGCAGGCCTCCCACGGTAGCTCCTCTTTGGCCGGAGCGAGTGGGAGGGACAGTATAGCCGAGAGACCAGAAAACGGAGAATATATGGACATGTCGTACAGCGGCGGTGGGGGGCGCGCGCTCCCAAACGAGGGGAGCGGTGGGTGTTATACACCCGGCACACCGGAGAACGCCCCCAAGTCTTACAGCCCTTATTTCTCCCTCCCCCGCTCCTACAAGGCCCCCACCCGGGAGAAGGAGGAGAAGGAGTACGTGGAGTACGTTCCCATGAGTTCTCCGGCCAAGCCCGTCTTCTCATCTGTGGCCACGGCGTCCAATTTGTCGACGCCAGAGAGGAGAGGGGGCGGGGCAGGAAGTAGCAGCTCCGCACCCTCTCACCCGCCCCCGCCTTACGGAGCTCATCACACGACGGCCGTGATGATGGACAGACGCGTGGCGAGGCCTAACCGCCTCCCCCTGGGCAGGAGGAGTTTCCACGGCCCGCCGCGGGCAAGCGAATCCGCCGCGGCCTCGGCGGCAGGGGGCGCCAACCCAAGCCCCGCCCCTGCTCCCTCCTCCGAAGGCCCCTCCAGTCCCGGGGAGTACATCAATATTGAGTTTGGCGATCACTACCCCCACCAACAGCAGCCCCCCGCCTACCCCGCTCAAGACGAAGCACCCCCCCTGGCGCCCGCCGAGCACCGCCGGTCCCCTCAACGTCCCCAACCCCACCAGGACTATATGAGCGTGGAGGTGGGGGCGGATCCCCCTAAAACCCAGTCCCCCAGACCCAGCCTGGTGGCCCCCTGGAACCCGCCCAGCTACATCAGACCCCTGGCCAGCAACCCCGGGACTCTGGCCTCCCCCGGGGTCCCCGCCGGAAGTCACTGGAGGTCGTCGGGGGACGACTACACTGACATGACGTTTAACCTCAGCAGAGGCGAGAGGACGCAAACCAGCCCCACCGCCATGCTGCAGCACCTCTGCGTGATGGAGGGACGCTACGGCCACGTCTCCTCCGCCTCGCCCTCCTCCCCTCCGTCGAGCCCGGGCAGGACGCCCACGCAGCAACTGGAGCCCAAGGTGGTCCGAGCAGACCCCCAGGGCAGGAGGAGACACAGCTCCGAGACCTTCTCCTCCACCTCCTCCTCCAACTCTACTCCTTCTGGAGGTGGAGGTGGAAGCTCCTCCTCCTCAGCCGCCCACCCTCCACTAACCAACCCCGCAGCCTCCAACGGGTCGTACCTGACGGAGGGTCAGGCCTCCAGGTGGGCCAGCTCAGCGTCCTTCGACAGCGTGTGGATGTCTGTGGACGGACTCGGAGACTCCTCGGCCCTGCACGCTCCTGCGAGAGCCGTGGAAACTGCGTCCGGGCCCTCGGCCTCCTCCTCCACCACCTCCTCCACCTCCTCAGGGGCCAGCAGGATGTGCAGGAACATGTCTGTGGGTTACCAAAACGGCCTCAACTACATCGCCCTGGAGCTGAGGGAGGACGGGAGCAGCTTGGCGGCGGCGGCGGCGGCGGTTCCTCTGCCGGAGAACGGCGCCTACGCCAGTATAGACTTCACCAAATCTGACGGCGTCGCCACGACAACCAAGGGTGAGTTAATAACGACCGTGTGTGCGCACGCTTTTGTTTGTTTGACAGCCATTATTTAAAAGCTCTTTTTTTGTTTGGCAGGTCAGTGCCAACGTTTTCATACTTTGTGTTGAGGTGGAAGAAACAAGCTCTCGTGTGTGTGTGTGTGTGTGTGTGTGTGCGAGAGTTGGAGAAAATAAGTGTTTTTTTTTCTTTACAAAAATCCAAAATAACCTCCAGTGCTGCTATTATTAGTCACATTGTGTCAATTTGCAGCCTCCTCCGGTGGAGTCTATTTTGGATGCTGGAGTCTCTGTGATCTTGACGAGCCCCCCTCCCCCCCCCCCCCCCCCCCCCCCCCCTTCACTCTTTGAAGGCATCTGTCCAAGGAAGCGAGTGTGTGTGTGTGTGTACCGGGCGCTGCCACAGGAAGTGGCACCGATGTGCGGTTTGTTTTGAGGTCTGTGTGTGTTGTGAGCCAACAGACTGGCAGACGCAGGTTTATCCCAGGTCAAGTGTGGACCCTGGCGCGTGTGTTTTTGTGTGTCTGTGGGGGGGTGGCGCTGTTTTCTTTGTGTCAGCATGTACCGTAGACCCTGGCGGTGGTTGTGGTGTCGCCTGCGACGTTGTGGGTCACAGGTTGACATGGATGCTGAGGTCAGGTCTGCAGACGGCGTGCTCCAGGGTACAGATGAGGAAAAAGAGGATGTTTTGACTCCGTTTTCTTTCTCTCGCTTCCTCTTTCATCCCCATCCTCCCTTTCACTCGCTCGCCCTTACTCTCTCCTCACTTCCTGCGTGCGTGTGCGTGTGGCGTGCGGTACGATAGGAGCATGATCAGTCTTCGTCTGCGGGTTGGTGTGTTTACAGCCTTTGCGCTGCATCTAAGTGTGTGTGCGTGTGTGTGTGTGTGTGTGTGTGTGTGCGTGTGTGTGTGCGTGTGTGTGTAGCCCTGAGTCATGGCAGGCAGCCTTTGATGTGGCCCTGTAATTGTGGCGGCGTGTCAAGGCACACAGCGGGGCCGAGAGGAAGCGCATCATCATCAGTCAGGAATGCACTTCCTCTCCGCCGTGGTGTTGAGCCAACAGAGACACACGTGGATCCTTGACCCAGAGGAGAGAGGGCGAGCGAGCGAGAGAGAGAGAGATGACCAGCTGTCATTGGACCAAATGTTGCTACAAATACTGAATAAACCTCGAATTCCTGGATTTGCATGTTGGCGTGCAGAACTTTTGATCCTGATCCTTTCCAGGCGATTGGTGAAGACTCGCAGCGTCAGATATTTGTTTGACCCAAGATGTGGGGGTTATAATTGAAGTGTGAATCGAATATTGATTTTGTGATTTTTTTTTTGCTTTCTCGGACATTTTGTTGCCATAAAGATAAAATCAATTCGTATGTTGAGAGAACAGCTTGTTTTTGGTGGCGGACGTCCGTCCGACTGTGAGCTGCGGTGATTTTCTGGACGTGAGCGTGGCTGGTGGGAACCTGGCCTTTTCTTCCCCCTCCCCCGCCTCCCGTCCCGAGCGGCGACGAGGTGGCAAAGGGTTAGCGGTTATCGGGCACAGAGCGGAGATGGCACAGGGCTGCCCTTTCCTCTCTCGCTCCCACCTCCGCCACCGGGCCCGTCTATATTTACACGTCTATTTCCAGGCCGACATGAGTTTATGGGCCGATCCGAGGCATGTGCCCCCCCCCCCCTTTTTTTTTTGCTCTTTGAGTGTGTGTGTGTGTGTGTGTCGGGGTCTCTCGCCATCTTAAATAACCAGATATGTACGCCCACAGATGTTAGAAATATTAACCATCGCGAATGCCAACAAAGCAGTTCACTCCAAGCCGCACATTCTGACTGTCACGTAAATGTATATATTTATTTTTTCCCGCGTCCATTTAGCCAATAAATGATCCCAGAATGCCTTGCGTGTGCTGTCTGATGAGCGCCTTTTAATGTGCCGTCGGCATGGGTGGGCCGCGCCGGGGAGCATGGGAATCCATAAACTGGGCAGGGTCGGTGTCTGTGGAGTTGACCCTCTGACCTTTGGGCGTGTTGGCCCCAGCAGGACTCCCATTGGTCCACGGTTTCCTGGAGGTGCACGGATTTAAAATGACCGGAGAGCGACAACATGATTTTATATAAAAAATCCGATTTTGAATGTTTTTATTCAATAAAAACAGATGAGTGGATGTGCGCCGGTGGGCCCAGCTGCCACGCCGACCCGTGTCAGGTCAACGCGGAACTCCCATGATGCCTTTCATCTGTTCAGCTGTCTGCTGGGTGAATGAGGTTCAGGGAGGGAGGTGGGAGAGACACGACGAGCTGTTTCCTAATGCAGGTGTTGGACAAATGGTGTTTTTATAACGTGTGTGTGTGTGTGTCTGTGTGTGTGTGTGTGTGTGTGTGTGTGTGTGTGTGTTTAACTGAGGTCAGTCAGGCCGGTGTCCTAAGAGTTGTTTTGATCAAAGTCCATGACTGGACTGCACACAAACCCAGAGACCCCCCCGCCCCCCCCCTCTCTATCACACACACTCAAGTCTGCGTTATCATCATGAGCATGGGGCTGCAGTGAAACAGGAAATTGACCTTCGACCTTTAGTGTGTAGTAAATTGAATATTTGTGTGTTTTGAGTTGTTGGGCGTATTCCACAGTTTTCTGCTGTTTCATAGACCAATCAATTGATCGGGTACATATTGGAAGGAATCTTGATCTGTTTTGCCTCTGGGTTGCCAGGTTTGTGTTTGTCCACCTGTGGCAGATGTCCAGTGTGGGATGTTTTTGTTTGGCTCCTCTCCTCCTCCTCCCCCGTCTTTCTCTCCATCCCTCCATCCCCGCGGCCAACAAACAGAGGAGCGGCATTCCAGCAGTGCCCCCCTGTCAAAGCATCTGTATTGTGGCGTGCCGCTCGCATTGTTGTGTCGCACAAAGCCGCGCTCTCAGTGGAATAACCCAGCTGGACGGCGGCCATGGCTCGGGCCATCCGAGGCCGCCGGGCCGCACCAAAATTGTTTTCGCTATCTGAGAATCTGCGGTTTATTTTCTCTCTGTTAAATGTTTGATTATGGTCGAATCACTTGCTCACTACGTCTCTCTCTCTTTTTTCTTTTTCTCTCAGACTGAACGAGGACGCCAGAGGGTCCTCCACCTTCCTCCTCATCCTCATCTCTGTGCTGGGGGCACCTGACTCTGCCTGTGACCTTTTGGCCTCCCGCACCAGTGACCTCTGACCTTCACCCAGACTGAGAACGGAAAACAAAAACATCACAACAGATGACAAAAACGCTTGCAGTTTATTTTTTATTTTTAAGTGTATTTCATCATATATATATATATATATATATATGTATGTATACACGCATATCCTCATATATGTGTATACATACATGTATGTATATCTTGTCCTGTTTTTTAAACCCACGATGGATGCTCCCAGCGTGCGCTGCTGTCCCCCCCCCCTCGTGTTTCGCGGTCGGTGAACTTGGACTGGGGGGATCGGGGGGGGGCGGGTCGTCACCAGAACCGCAGATAGTCTTAAGATCCCGCGGTTCTGATTCTCCATACGGTATTACAATGAGAAAATAAAAAAGGGAGGCTGGAATGCTGAGCAGCGGCATTATGGTACAGACTTTTATGTTGCGTTGAACTGAAATATTATTTTTTATCTTTTATTATTATATTATTATCCATTTTTCTTTTATTTTCTTTTTTTTTTTTTTTTTTTTATACCCCTCCATGCGTAATCCATCCTCACTACGGTACCCTACAGTTATTACATTATGGACATAGTCGTGATTCTATTTGGAATGGAACGCCCCCCGACGTGATACAAGCTCGTGGCTGGATCCAATTCCGGCTCCAGAGTGGAAAAAGTGGCATTGCACAGGTACCGCGCTTTTTCCCCACTTCAGGTACGGACCTTTTAGAACCTTTTGGAGTCCCTGCGAATTTGACCCAGCAGCCATTGCTTCGGTTTCAAACACAGCTGGGAAACCGTGTACTCGCTCGATGGGGGGGGGGGGGGGGACGAAACCTCGAAACAATTACTCTCCTCATATTGTGTAGCACATATTATTTATTTGTTGCCATAGGTACGGATTCTCCAGCAACATTTCTTTGTGTTTGTGACACACACACACACACGGTGCTCAGCAGGGCGGGGGAAAAAAAAAAATGTTGGCCATCGATCGAATGCTGGAAACTGAATCGCACTTTGAAGGAATGGTTCCTGTATAGCGTGTCTACACGCTATACAGGAAACGGGCTCAGAGATTCTTCCTCGTGTGTTGAACTCTTTGTTTAAAAAAACAGATTCAGGAGAAGCCGGTGGAGGATTTGGAAACTCGACTCGGGTTGGTTTTTTTCGGGTTGTCTACATGTTCGTTTTTTTTACCTCAGAAAAGGTCCACAGTTCAGGTCAGTCAGGGAGATAGGCGCGCACACGCACACGCACACACAGGCACACGAAGAGACTCGCAGAGTAGCCATGCAGCCCTATTTAGGAGAAGTTCGCTCGTCTGTGGTTTCGGCCATTTGTCAGCGGCTCCTGATGACGTTCAGGATTTTACACACACAAACGCACACACACATATGCATGCTGGGGTGTTCGTCACTGGCTCCGGGTGACGTAAAGAGGTTTCCAGTAATCTGAGCTCAGGCCCCAGGTGCAGCGCGCTGGACATACTTGCCCTGACACACACGCACACACACACACACATCCATCACAGTGTCCTCTCTCACGGCCGAAACCGACTGATACGCCCATATTTAGCGTTTGTACGCGCGCTGCTCTCCCGTGACGATTTCCACACGGCTGTTTCCATAGAGACGAGAAATGTGCTAAACGCGCAGACTGACCTTGCCAGTTAAATTTCAGTTGTTGTTGTTCAGTGTTCACTCGTTTCATGCAATCTTTGCTCTGACTCACTCTTGATTTCCCCTCTTCATCAGCCCCCCCCCCTTGTTTTTAAATTTGTTGGGAAGCTGTGCTCGCGTGGGACATCCCGCGAGCGGCGGTATGTCTGGCCTGTGCAGGTTTTAGTCGGAGGTCAAAGTAAAGGTCAGAAACTCTACCTGATGCTTTTTGAACTCTGCGCATCTGCTCCTCCAGCACATTTCTTTTATTGAAATGTTTGTCGTTGCTGTTGCTAGGTAACGGTGTGATGCACATGCAAGAGTTGTTTAACATTCTGTATGATAAGTATACAGAAGACGACGAGACCTGAACCGTAGTAAAAAAAAAAAATCTTCATCTGCCTCCTCAGTAGAGCCGTGTTTTAAATGGTCCGATTTAATTCAGCAAAAAGCCACAAAATGCTCTTTTTCAAGATTTCAAGCCTTTTCCGCGCCTTCTTATTCGTACATTATTATACAATTTGAATTTATTTTTCGTTTTTTTGCCCCGTCAGCGAACCAAGGATTAAATCTAAGAATATTCCGCAGCGTCCCGAGACTCTAGTTCCTTATGTTTGGGTGAACGTAATGATGCTGTGGCGACGTCTTGCTTTTGTTTGTTTTGTTTTTTTTTTTTTTACGCTATGGTAAGAGAAGTAAGTTCGATTTAGGATTTTTTTTTTTGGACGAAACCCCCCCCCCCCCCCTTAATTTATTTGAAGCATTATTCAAAAACAATGAATTTATGTGCTTCCCGTCTGATTGCCTTCATGTTGGACTTTAACCCCCCCCCCCTCCCCCCTGTTTAATTTTTTGTCATATCTGAATAAATTTACACAGAATCTGTGTTTTATTTTGGCAACAATCCAACCTCAAAACTCTCCTCAATGTCACTGATTCTGATGTTTGAAAATCAGCTGTTTTTATTTAAATGTTTTCTCGTTGACGGCGGCGCAATGAGAAACCGACATATATATATATATATATATATATATATTTACATATATGTATATATATATATATATATATATAAATAATCCTGGCAGAGAAGACTGAAGGTACTGCATCATTATGCAATTATTATTTTTTTCCCCCGTTTCTTTTGTATTCTAGTTTACGGAGGGGGGGAATAATGATCATCTGATTTTGGATTGTTTTTTGTTGTACCCTGGCAACTTTGTGTCTCTGAGAGAGCGAGGCTAGTATTTTTTTTAAGAGTACATAGGCATTTTGCAGTTATTTGTATAAAGAAGTGGGTGACGACCTCTGCCTAATGTTTATTTTTTGTAACTATATTTACAGTTTATTTGCTGCTGTGTAGTACAGTTACCAGTTGGACATGCTGACGATGAGGATGACGAGGAGGATGTTTCCTTCGCTCTCATCTTGTTCGGAAAGGGGGCGGGGCCTCATCTTTCAAATCCCCCTCGAAGCCCCTCCCCCCCGCTACCTGTGTTCTTATTTTCCGAGTTGAATGCTGTTGTTTATTAGCTTTACACGAAAGAGAAAGAGTTAAAAAAAATAATAATAATAATAATGATAATGGCGTGGAGGTGTGTATCCTTCGTATGTGCATTATTTTTTCAGCGGCGTACGTTCTATATATACGAAAAAAAAGAAAAAAAAAAGAAGAAAGAGGAAACTGGTGGAAATCCAAATGTAAATAAGGAAAACTCGAGTTGTCGCTTTTTTCATGTTATAATCGGCGCCCTCCCCCCCCTTTTTTTTGTTTTTCTTTTATTTCCTTCTCTCTTTCTCCCTCTTTTTTTTCCCCCTTGCGGAGGGACGGGGGCAGGAGAGGTACTCAGAGGCGATTTGAGCATCGGCATAGTGTTTATATTTATCAAAACCTTTTTGCTTTCGATAGAGCTATTGCAATAAAAATGTGTTCATGTAACCGCTGTGGTCTCAGCTGTCTATTTATTATTTATTTTTTCAATCTTTCTTGTTTGCTTTCATTTCATTTGACTCTTTAAATCGTACTCCAGATTCATTTTAAGTTACAAAAAAAAATGATTATAAGTCAATAAAATACATTGTATAGTATTTTTTTAATACAAAGTGAATATTAATAGAAATTGTGTTTTGTTGGATAAAGATCCTCGAATCCACAGCACGAATGTGTCAAACTGCAGCACTGATTGTCACCCGTGCATCTGTATTGTCTCTTTGACCCCTTTGACCTTTTGTAATCGGTGTGAAAACAAACGTGCATTTTGCCTTTTAATCCTCTCGAGCCTTTTTTCTTTTTTTTTCTTGCAGATGAGGATCTGTGGGACGATGATACGCCGTGTTTGTGTTTCGCCTCAGGTGACCGGCCCCGCGTCCTAAAGTCCAACTGTCAAAACAATCCAAAGTCCAAGTCAGCTGACACACACACACACACACACACGCACACACACACAACTGGCTGGTGTCCAGCTTTGTCTGGTTTCCTCATTTATGTCAATAAATAAACTGCTTTAAAATACCACGTTTTATACTGCACAATAGAAAGTAAAGCAAAGATTGAATATTTGAACGTTTATTCACTGACTTTCAGTTGCACTCAATGTGTTTCCACTTGCAATGATTATTCCCGATTTTTTTTTTTTTGTTGTGCTATTTATCTGCATTGCATCTTTCTGTTCCAGTTCATCCAGGATGAAACAACGGGACGCCCGATGGGAGTCCTGCGATGGTGAGTTTTGCTCCCAGGGACCTAAAAATGTTTTTCGTCCAAACTGAGAATTCCTTTCATGTACAGAGAAATCTTTTTGAGACAAGGAGCCAATTTTGGGTCAAATTAGATACAGTAAATGATTAAAATTGGGGGGAAAGTGTTTGATTGGCAGGTGGCATTATGAGGTTATTTTATTATTATATATCTATATATTTTTTTAAATCGTTTTTATTATTATCATTATTAATATTATCCCATTCAGTTCCACTCACAGTGAAAAGCTGTGATTTATTTTTAATTCTTTTTTTTTTTTCTATCTATAATATCTCATTCAAAGTCTGACTGGATCTTCACAGCAGTGGATGTCATTTCGAGATCATCATCATCATCATCATCATCTTTAACGATGTCTTACTGGGAATAGGATGGTTTTCTTGTTAACGCGGTCAGTGTCTTCCTTTATCTAAAATGCCCAATAAAAAAAGTCACTGTAATGTGGATTTTTTTATGGTTTATGATGATGATTCACACTTCTGCAAAAGTGTTTTCGAACAATAAAAGATACGGCAACACTGTTGCACGACGAGAGCAGGAAGTATAAAACAATCATCCACTCTATTTGTTTTTATTTCTGGGTCAATCTGAGGCGGTCCCGACTCCCGAGGTGGAAGGAAGTCACACTTGGATCCGGCACCCAAAGCCTCTTAAAGGTTTTCCGCTGGTTACTGATTCTCCTCCGGGTCCGTTTTACTGACCGCGGCAACTTTAAATGTCAATCACTGCCCTGTGATTGACATGAACCCTGACGTTTCGCCCACGTCAGCGTCGGGTATCGGTAGCTTCCTCTGGAGTCACCTGACCCGTGAAATATGTCGGCGGCTGGTTCACAAAACTTCGACTGAATTGACCAGTAGAATAAAACCTGAGATAATAAAATGATATCAAAATATTATACATTTGACTCTTAACTTTTTTTTTTTTGACCCTCTCTGCAGAATCCCAAAGTGGCCCACGGCAGACGGACATTTCACACACGTTGCTTTCTTCTTCATGTCCTGGAGTCGGGAGAAGGTCGTGGAGCTGATGGATCAAACTCGCATGCATGCATGGAGGTACCCAAAGACAGGCGCACGCACACACACACACACACACACACACACACACCTCAACGCCACCATGTGACCCGCCGGAGTTTTGTTACCGACGGACGAACCTGTGGGCCCACTGGGATGTCGACCACAGCTAGAGTTTCAAAACAGGACCCTGCGTGTGTGTGTGGGTGTGTGTGTGTGGGTGTGTGGGTGTCTTTGTGTGGGTGTGTGTGTGTGGTCCAAGGCTTGCCTGCTATTCAACTATTAGTGCATCTGTTATCATCTTCATCAGTGAAGTTCCTAGAAACCCCTCCACTACACACACACCCACACACACACACACACACACACACACACACACACACACACTCCCACACGTTTACCTAATGAGAGGATGTTTCAGAGTTACACACAGTTGCGTCTTGTTTCCTTGTCGCCCAGCAGGACGTCAGACCCCCAGCATCCATCGCAGGCTGGAAACTTTCCTATTTAGGAAATCACAGCGTTCCCCACTCCTCCTCCTCCTCCTCCTCATCATCACATGTTCTACAGGAGAAGGTGGCAGCCCCCACAAACGCAAATGGAGATTGGGTACGTTTGCTTTCCTACGCACGTGCACATTATTATTCACATATTTTGTGTTGCCTCTTTTTTGGCGAGGACAGATTATCTCGGGTGGCCGACAATGAGAATGAGAATTCTCTTTTCCTGAAAATAATAATAATAATAATAATAATAATAATAATAATAATAATAATAATAATAAATAAAATTATGAATTGATCCCTTTTGGTTTTGTGTCCATCAGTCACTATGATCTTGAAACATTTAGTGGTTTAATGATGAAATAGGACGCTTTATTAATTTGGACTTTGATTTATCAAGGAGCAGATATTAGTACATCCTCCTCACATGTCACCTGTGTGATGATAGGATGTTGATGTGTGTGTGTGTGGGTGTGTGTGATGCTCTTAGACTTACGAGAAGCCAGCCAGGACTCTGCGTCTTCCTTAAGGACATGTTGGCAGGACAAGTGGAACCTTTTCAGATCCAGGGACTGTAATCTGTGTTTTTTTTTAGTAATGGGACGGCCTCTGTTAAGCACAGGGGAGCCTCACCAAACCTAGCTTTGTGCCCTAGTTGGGGGGGGGGGGGGGGGGGGACACACACACTCACACAAAAGATCAGCATGTCTTTCCAGGAAACAGCTTAGAGCAGGGGGGGGGGGGTCCACACACAGACCACCTCACGTCTCCATAGATGTGACCCAGGAAGTAGATTAACCAAGAAAGGCCCGGTTGTTACGAGGCCCACACAAAGAGGAACTCCCAGGCTTTAGTTTCGATTGTGTTTCTTTATAATATTCTCACACAGGTTCAACAATGAGTTTTTTTGGAGACAATTAAATGAATTGATTTTCACTTTTATTTAAATCTCTTACTTTTGGTTTCATATATCTGCCTATAGCAGATTTGTGTTCAATCACAGCCGTGCACAGATTTTTCCACCTGTGTTAAATATGTAAAGTGAAGGAGATGTTATGAACCACGTGTGTAGGTTCTACTTAGTATACAGTAAATATGAATTCAGAAATGATATCCCGGATTATGACACTGAGTGTGAAAGATTTGACTCGTATTCACTGTAAATCCTTGTTTTTCAGTCTCTGACGCCACCTGCTGGACACTGCTGCAACTGGTGAGTTGAGATACAATTACGTGACAGCGATAAAATCGTTTTAGGTTTTATGGCTTTATGTATATATATATATATTATATATATATATTGATGAACTTTCAGGAGACAACACTTTGGACATTGTTTTATTTCAGTCTTAAAAGTTTATAACAACTTCTGGATAGCATAACATGAAAAACAAAGAAAATAAATGAAACAAATGAATACACATTTTTTTAAATTGCAAACCCAGGTTGATAAAATTAGAATTCATAGAAGCAGTTTTTGAAAAAAACAAAACAAATAAAAACAAAAAAATCACAGGAAAAATATCCCCCCCCCCCCCCCCCCCCCCCTCCCCCCTAGTCAAACAGCTCTCGTAGACTTACAGTACATCAGTGAGCGGACACCTGTTTTCTGCAGGGCCCAGTGAAAACACAGAGACAGATTCAAGCCAGAGAAAGTCCATTTGAACCTAGAAATGTTGAAAACCCCCAAAATAACGGAGAAACAGATTTCCCGTTTTTTTTTTTTTTTTTTTCAAATCAACGAAGGCTAAACACGGAATTTTTGATTTCCTTTCAAGCACAAATATCCGTAACCTTCCCCCAAATCATTAGACTACCTAAAAAAAAGCAAATCCCCCTTTATTTCTGTTCAACATTTATTTATTAATTCTACAAATTTGAATACAAAAAACGATGTAAGCGATTGGCAATCGATCAATATCATACAAGACTATTATGTTTTAGGGACAATGGCTCTGTCTGTGCTCAGTAGTTGGCTTTTGTTGTTTTCCGGTGAAATGCACGACCTCGTCTCCTCCCCACAGCCGAATAAAGTTTATATACCTTTTAATCCTCTTTTTTTTCAAATATATATTTATTATATATAAAATACTGTTTCATTCATAAACGCCTTACTTTGTACAATATCTGAGTTGGGGTGTGTGTCAGTGAAGCAGTGAAGTGAATGAATGAGTATGTGTGCCTTGTGTGAGTGTGTGTGTGTGTGCGTGTGCGTGTGTGTGTCAGTGAAAAAGAAAACCTGGAAATGGTCTCCCAACAAAACAGCTGGCACCGACTGAAGACCTAATACACTAACCACAAAAGGTGTTTTACACAATATACACATTTTATTACTTACAAAAAAAAGAAAAGAGAAGGAAGGTGTAGGTTGCTATAGCGTGGGTTCGTACCACCGAGAAACGACAGAGAGAGAGAGAGAGAGAGAACGAGTGTGAGTTCAAAAGAAAGAAAAAAGGAAAGCGTCAGTGCATCTCATCTTGGATGTTCCGAAGTCAAAGTGCTGATTTGGTAACTATCCAGTCCTCCTCAATAAGGCCATGAACAAAAAAAAATCTTACTTTATCACATTATTGTTGCACCAACAAAAGTTTGTAATTCTTTAAAAAAAGTGAAAAGGAAAAAGAGGTGAAGAAAAATGCACTTTTGTTGTCTCACATCCATCATGGCACCATTTAGTGGATATATATATTTTTTGCTTTCTGGTTTGAGGTACTTCTTGAGAAAATCAAAGGCTGAATGTAAGATTTATTTGCGTCATTTTTTTTTGTTTTTTTTTTATGTTGAAGCTGTGTTGCACAGTAGCACCATTTTTTTTCTTGCAAGTTGAAGGGTTTTTTTTTTTTTTTTTTTTTTTGAATCCGGAAGATTATGCACCATAGGAATTCCACCTTGTCGCCACGGCGACCACCCCCACCCCCTCTCTCCTACTTATTGATCCCCCGTCATCCAATCATCTATCGTTGCTGGCTCGGCGTGTGCGTTGCCGTGTGCCGTTACGTCCTCTTCATGCAGACCACGCAGCGGCTGACACGTGTCCGTAGGTTTCCGGCCTTCAGCGTCTCAGACTGAGGCTTCCTGTGGAGGTCAAAGGTCAAAAGGGTGGCGTTAGATATACTGTGGGCATTTGTTATTTTATTTTTCGTTGAAAGTGATTTTAAATGTTGGTTGCATTTTTGTGTTGTTTTTTCCATTGCAGGAGTTTCAAAAAAACGTGATGATGAATCCGTACCTGAACATCTCATTGGGCTCCACGGTGGCCAGCCAGAAGGAGTAGGAGTTGCCGTAGTAGTTGCACGTCCCCCTGCCGTGGCACTCGATGAAGGGAGCGCTGCGGAACTCCTCCAGGCAGGAGCCCGGGGAGGCCAAGGCCTGACCGGAGCCCTCGGCGCCCGCACTGGTGTGCTGGAGGAGGAGACGGGGTTAATGTGACGTAACGCGGTGAGCATGTTGGCATGTTTTTAGTATGTTGTCTGTCTGATGTCCCACCATCATGAAGGAGTATCCGATCCACATAGCCTCCCAGTTTGAGGGGCAGGAAGGAATCTGGATGGTCTGACTGTGCACGGCGATCACCATGGCCGGAGCTTCACACACTGCACACCTGCGCACGCACACACACACACACACACACAAAAGTATAGAATGAAACCCCACACACCCGCCACCACCTCCTCCCCCTCCCCCCCGTGGTCCCTACCTGCTGATGTAGGGCTTGATGCCCTCCCCGATGATGGGCGCCATGGACATGGGCATGGGCTCGGGCGTGGACAGCCAATAGGAGTAGTCGTTGCGCGAGGCGAAGTTGCAGACGTTGTTGATGTTGCAGAACATGAAGGGCATGGTGCTGAACCTGCGCAGACAGCTGCCCGCCGTGCCTGGACGGAGGAGGAGGAAGAAATAGAATGAAACGCACCACGTCTTCATCCCGACACCACTTCCTGTTTTCACTTCAAAATGTGCGCGTACCCAGGTCCTGGCCGTGAGCCCGCTCGTTGCCCTGCACGTAGAGCAGAGAGTATCCGTCGTAGATGAGGCTGGTGCCCTCGGGACAGAACGGGACGTCGGCGCCTTGGCTGTGCCGCGTGATGAGGAAGCCGTGAGCTGCGGAGGCCGACCCTGGGAGACCGGGAGAACCCTGAGGGCCGTCGGAACCAGAAGGACCGGGGAAACCACGCTGACCTGAGACCAGAGGGGACGCCAGCGGATTTGACGCGTTATTTAAAAAAAAATATCTATATATTATTTGTTTGTTTCGTCGTTGGAGCAGATCCGAGGAATGTTCTCGTCACGTACCAGGCTGACCGGCAGGTCCAGGGTCTCCTTTCCTGCCAGGTGGGCCACTGAATCCAGGAGGACCCTCGGGACCCGCATCTCCAGGGTTACCCGGCTGACCTGGAAACGGACCGACAACATTTTATTTTTCAAAGCTCTATTTATCCTGAATTCCATTCCCATCAGAGATTCACCCACCTGGGAGTCCCTCGCGTCCAGGACCACCAGGTGATCCTCGAGGTCCAGGCTGGCCCAGAGAACCGGGGGGCCCTCGCTCTCCCTTCACCACGATGGGAGTTGGGGGTGAACCAGGGTCACCAGGGAGGCCTGGAGGTCAAAAACATAATTCATGAGAAATGGAAAAAGAAAAACATTGAACATATTTCAAAAAATAAACGTGTTCACCCACCAGGAAGTCCGACATCTCCAGGATCTCCTTGAAGGCCGTTGCCACCGGGGAGGCCTGGGTCTCCCTTTGGTCCTGGAGAGAAAAAAACAAACAAAACCATCATCTCTGAGCTTTGAGGAAGACATAAGCCCTGAAATTGAGTTGGAGAAAAGTAGGACGGCGGAGGAGAGGATTCGACAGGATGACGGACTAACCGGGGAATCCAGGAACGCCGGGAAGACCGATGTCCCCCTTTATACCAGGACCGCCGGGAACACCGGAGAGACCCTGGAGAGAAGGAGTTGCTCGCATTCAATTTAAAATAATAATAAGTGTAAGATGATAATAATAATGCTTTAATTCAACTTACTGGGAATCCTGAAGAACCAGTTTCTCCCTTCTGTCCACCGATGCCAGGTTGACCCGGAGCGCCGGAAATTCCCTTCTCCCCCTTAACGCCGCCGCTTCCTGAGGGTCCGCGGGGTCCCTGTGGGCCGGAACCACCTTCAGACACCCAAAGGTTCAAAGGTCAGTTCCAGTTCGTAGTATAAAATCATATTGTGCGTTCCATTTATCAAAGAAAATATTTAAAACACAATTAAATTAAGAAATGATCAAATCATCAGACCTCATGTTTAAATAATCAGATTAAGACTCTTTTTTTTTTTAAATATGTGAGGCGTCCATGTTGTCCTGTGGAGGCAAAGACACAATTGAAAATATTCAACACAACCCGAGTCGCACAAATTGGTCTCCACAGCGTTCCTCCTGAAATTCAACAAGTCATTTTTCCCACATATTACGCCCCCACAAATCCACATTGCAAAACCCATCGAAACCCGGGGACTCTAACCTGGAGGACCTAGGTTTCCCAGAATTCCAGAGTAAAGACGAGCCGAGGGTGCGGCGGCAGGTAGCAAAAAAAAGAAGATGTTTAGGCAGAAGCATCAGAACAGAAACTCACTCGGATATTCTTTTTTTTTTTTCTTTAAAAAGCCTATTATTTATCCAAACGGCAAGTTTGAGCTTTTATATTACTCAGAAAAAAATAAATCAATAAAAAAATTATTATTAAAATAAAGAATTAGTGCACATTAAAACATAAAAACAAAAGGATTTGGTATAATTTACCTATTGTAGTAATAGATGTTATTTTCATGGATGTATTATTTAAAAGGATTAAATATATCATTTTAAAGCCCTAACCAGACATATGAAACTTTGAATTATATTTGAATTGTAATATTTTAAGCTTATGCACCAGCAAAATAACTAAACACATGCGGGTGAGTTAGTGAGATGCTGTGATTTTGTGCACAAACTGTTTAAAACCGGGTTGAAAAGTTTTCCACATGTGATTCAAAGGTGTTGATTGTGCCCGTGAAAAAAACAATCTTGGGTGTGTTATATATAATTTTTTTTTTTTTTTTCTATTATAGGACAGAAAAAGACCTTACTTGTTAAAGGTGCATTAGACTATCATCAGTGTGCATTGGAGAAGAGGAGAAGAAGAAGAAGAAGAGGAGGAGATTAAACGTGCAGAAGAAGTCTGGACGCCGTCGATCTGACCTGTGGGACCTGCGCTCGCCGGGTGTCATCACGCCACGAGGGCGGGGCCACACCACAAGTGGGTGGAGCCAATCCACACGAACCAGGGGGGGTAAAGTTTCGACTCATCAGCATTTATCAACCCACTTTTCTTTTTTTTTGCCTGACACAGTGCTGCTGCGGTCGAAAATTGTATATATTGCATGCTAACAGCCATCATAGAATAATTTATCTTTATTTTTATATATTTTTTTAAGTATTGTAGCAAAAAATAATAATAATAATTCGCGAATTTTGGATTCATTTCCAATAGAATAGACAAAAGAAATGATTGAAATTTATGCTCATGATTCAGGTTTAACTTATTTAATAATAAATGTATTGATCCACATCGCACACGTTGTGCGTCCCTGCTGTGCAGCACTGTGTCAGGTTCTCAGTGTGTGTTTTGTGTTGGGACGAACAGTGTCCATGCAGACGACTGATTGGTGGAACAAAAAAAAACACGCTCATGACATCACAGCCAGACACAAACGCACAATTCTCACAACTATTTTTTATCTATTTTTTTTTGCATTTTTAATTGTAGTTTTCACTCATACACACACTAAATGTGTATTTGTGTGTCGTTGAGAGTTTTTGCAGTTTGTCTCTGGCTGTTTCATACCAACATTTCCTTAAAATGACAGACACTGGACACACATGATGACACACATACACACACATCTATATATATATATCTATATATATATATGTATACACACACACACACACACACACACACACACACACACACACACACAGTATATATACAGCCCACAGTGCGTCAGGCCTGTGGAGAGATGAATTGATTACAGCTCGGGGAGAAAAGGGTGGAGGGGGTGAGGAGACATGAGGACAGATGGATGGAGGTCTCATGCTCTCATTTTGTGGACCCTGGTACAAAGACCGACAATGATTTGTGCGTGAGGACGTCCCCCTTTGTCATCGGTGCTCGGTGTTGTGCGACAAAGACGAGACAAGTGTGTGTTTGTGTGACAGTGACGTGGTCCTGACCATGCAAATCAACAGCTGACATGGAGATGAACACATTCACATTTCACAGTCTGACATTTGCTGCATGTTTTTTTGTTTTTTTAACACAGATACTGTTCAAAACCACAGGATTATACTGGTGGTTTGGACTTAAACCATTAATTACCATATTTTTTTTTCATGCAGGTCTGATGGATTCAGAATCGCAATAAAAAAAAAACATGCAGCAAATTTCCTGACGGTGTATTTGGTGACAGGTGGAATATGAAGTGCTTTACCTGCTCGTCCGGGTGGTCCCGGGGGGCCTTGGAGACCTTTCGGGCCCTGTAGAGCCTGTCCTTGGGGCCCAGGAGGGCCGCTGTTACCAGGAGCTCCAGGAGATCCAGGGAATCCAGATTCTCCTTTAGGACCAGGGAAACCAGGACTGCCAGAGGGACCGGGAAGACCCGGGTCTCCCTTTGCACCTGAGCAGATAGAGAGAGTAGAGATGATTATTATTATTATTATTTCAGAGCATGGACAATAACTATATTTGTTTTCTGTGCCTAGAACTCACCTGGGTACCCAGGAATCCCAGAAGCACCGGGGCCACCGAAACCAGGAAGCCCTGCGGACATAATTAGTCTGAAGTGAGACGAGCCAAATTGAAAACGTTAAATTGTGATTAATTTGTTAAATATAAAGACTGACCTGGCTCTCCTTTGACTCCAGCCGGCCCGGGGATCCCGTCGCGACCCGGCTGACCCTTCTCTCCTGGCAACCCCGGACCTCCTCCTCGTCCTGACTCTCCTGGTCTACCGGGGCCGCCGTTAAGACCTGGTGCACCGGGTCCACCGTCCAGACCCTTAGGACCTGGGATACCTGGAGAACCTGAAAGAAAATAAATGTTTTTTTATTCCCTTTTAGAAATAACAATTCAACATTTACACCACGTGTGTGTTTCACTGGCTTCTGAGGGTCTTTTTTCTTCTTAAACCTACCTTGGAATCCTGGGAGGCCGGGATCTCCTTTGACACCTGATCCTCCGGGTATTCCTGGGAGTCCGGGCGATCCTGGAGTCCCCTTGGCTCCTGGACCTCCAGGGAACCCTGGCTGACCCGGCTCGCCCTACCAGAAACATAAAAGAAGCGCCTAGTGTCAACCAACATAATTTTTTTTCCACATTTGTCCGAATATTAAATGAATTTAAAAAAATGAATTTTATACCTTGATTCCACTCGCTCCTGGTGGTCCCACTCCGGCAGAACCTGGTTCTCCTTTGGCTCCAGGGAACCCTGAAGATCCTGGTTGTCCAGGGGTTCCAGAACGTCCTAGCTGACCTGGTAGACCTTTCTGCCCTGAGGGTCCTGTGGAGGTGTGAAGAAAATAAATATCCTTCAGTCACTAGTTACTAATTAGAGAATAAAAAGATTTGGTAAAGAGCTCAGGAATATTTAAACTAACCTGGGAATCCCATTTCTCCCATGTTGCCTTTTGGGCCTGGACCTCCAGGTCCACCTGGGCCTCCTGGGATTCCAGGATCTCCCTTGGGACCTGCACACAATGGAAGCAGCACATTAAAGATCTGTAGATAAGGATATTAATATGAATATAATATTTATGTGCAGGTAGAGTACCCGATGGTCCTGGGAGTCCAGGACGACCGTCTGATCCTGGAAGTCCAGAATCTCCAGCGAGACCGCCGATACCTTTCTGACCTGGAAAACCTGGAGTACCTGAAGAAAACAACAATAGTGAATAGTAATTGACTTCACCTCCTTACATTTTCTAATGACTTGCATATTTTGACACAAAATAATATTTAATGACTGAGAACAGTTGAAATTGAATAGTGAAGAAGAATTAAAAGTGTTTTTTTTTTTCAGCTGTACCTGGTAGACCTGGGTCTCCTTTGTTTCCCTTTGTGGCTGCCTGTGTGAGGCTGGGACCTGGAGGCCCCTGGACACCGGTGTCTCCTCTTTCTCCTTTAAGACCCGGACCTCCGGGACCTCCATCTCTACCTGAGTATCCAGGCTCACCTGGGGAAGGAGAGCAGGAGATGCAGAAAAGGTCACTCATATGTATCATTTTAATTCAACATAATACTAGAACATGAACTTATATTATTATATTATTTTATTATACCTTTAGGTCCAGATGCACCAGGTCCTCCTGGGCCTCCCGGTCCTCCTGAGGGTCCTGGAGATCCCATGGGACCCATGTCTCCTTTGAGACCTACAACCAAAATTGAACACACAACAGCATTCACAAACCAGGTCATCATTTTTCACATTATATAGCTGGTCAAGATGATAGTTTCTAGATGATTGGTGGATTTTAACCTGGCAGTCCAGGCCCGCCGTCCCGTCCCGGTCCTCCAGGAGGTCCTGGGGTTCCCACTGGTCCCGGGCCCCCTGGGAAACCTGGATTTCCTCTCTCTCCGGGCAGACCTGGGATGTCCAGACCCGGAGGGCCGGGGTCTCCCTTCCCTCCATTCGAACCAGAGAATCCTGCAACAGTCACAGGTCCATGTCACTCTCTTTATTTTATTTTATATAAAATTATAATCACTGTTGTGACATGATCTCTATCATGAAATGGCCTCACACAAATATTACAATTTATTTATTTGGAAGAAATCTTACCTGGTGGTCCCATGGGGCCTGGAGGTCCAGGGGGACCTGGGATCCCCAGTGAGCCGGTGGAGGTTGATCCAGGTGGGCCACGAGCTCCAGGGATTCCAGGAGTACCAGGATCACCTGGAGGAGTAGACCAGGATGTGAATGTTGGTCTTGGTACGTTGTCAGATTAGTTCCCCCCCCCACATATTTCCATCACATCACTAACGGAATACCTTTGCTTCCAGGTCCGCCATCGAATCCAGATCGCCCTGGAGTACCAGGACCGCCGGGGAAACCGGGATCTCCCTTTGGTCCGGGGAAACCTTTGGATCCAGGTACTCCAGATAAACCAGGTGGGCCAGGAAGTCCGAAACCAGGCTCACCCTGTCAAAAGTAAAGTGTTCACACATCTGTACTGAAAATACATTTTTATATGTATTTATTTTTTATTCGAAAAAGCTGAATTAATGGTGTTTTAATATCTCTATCCTTCTCTCTGCCTACCTTGGGTCCAGAAAATCCAGGCTGTCCCGGGATTCCATCCACTCCTGGTCTGCCTGGTCCCCCAGAAGATCCAGGCTGTCCTGGGATACCTGGGAATCCTGGAGGAAGAGAAAAAGAAGAAGAAGAAGGAGAGGTTGGATGAAGATGGAGTGAGAAGGAAGTAAAATATAAAGAGTGTTTTTTTCATTTTTGTGCGTGTGTGTCTTTACCTTTAGATCCAGGAGGTCCAGGGAGTCCGATGCCTGGGAGTCCGGGGTCCCCCTTGGGTCCGCCAATACCGGGGAACCCAGGCTGACCGGGCTGTCCTGGGGTACCTGAAGAAAACACAGAATCAGTCAGACACACACGTTGCCATGGCGATGTGGTCCGACTGAGAGCGACGTCAATTTGTGGTTTATGTACCTGGTGCACCGGGAAGTCCTGGCTCGCCGTCCTGTCCTCTGGGTCCTGGTAAACCTTTCTCCGCCACCGTCAGGCCAGGATCTCCTTTAGAACCTGCAAGGCGAGAGGTGAGTGATGTAGAATGTTATTATATATATATTTATAGAATCTGATATATTTATTAATTAGGTTGGATTAAAACGATCCTCTCACCTGGGACACCAGGACCTCCAGGTCTTCCTGAGACACCCTGGACACCCTTCTCTCCTGAAGGCCCTTGGGGTCCAAACCCGGGTGCTCCTGGTGGACCACGGTCACCGGGGATACCAGAGCTGCCTGACTCCCCGGGTGGTCCTCGTTCTCCTTTCACCAGCAGCGAGCCCTGTCACACACACACACACACACACACACTTATTATGGAATGAGCCTTGAGTGGATCAATAGGTTCAAACATCTGAGGAGAAGCCACGTACTGAAGCTCCTTTGGCCCCAGCAGGTCCCGGCTGTCCGTCCCGACCGGGTCGCCCGTCCAGACCGGGCAGACCGGGCGATCCGGGGAAGCCACTGTCGCCCTTATCTCCTCGTATCCCGCTGACTGAGATGGCCTCACCCGGGTCACCCTTCTGTCCGGAGAACCCTGGAGAACCTTGAGGGCCGGGGATACCCTGGAAATTTCAAAAGATTAAAAAAAAAAAGCGCCACAATCATAATTGGAATTATTTTTTCAAATATGAAATAAGGAGAATGTGTTTTGTTTTTAAGAAAGGAGGATTTAGATACTTACCGGCTGACCGTTAGAACCAGGTGTTCCTGGAAAGCCTCTGTCTCCCTTAAAACCTGGACCACCAGGATTTCCTGATGATCATAGAGAGAGAGAGAGAGAGATGCTTGTTTCCATGGAGACAGACGACATGACTGAAGATGGTTCTTACGTTCCACTCATTTTTATTAACTCGAAACAAATTACCAGGGAATCCAGGTTGTCCTGGAGGACCTTGAGGTCCTGGAATGGAAGTGGATCCGCCGAAGCAGTTCACGCACGTGTCGCCTTTGTCACCTGAAACAGCATCAAATCAATAATATCAGCGATTGATACATTGTCACGTCATTTATCTCCAATATATTAATATTCTCTCACCTTTCTGTCCCGCCCCTCCAGGGTAACCTCTCTCTCCCTGCACTCCGGGACGTCCCGGCTCTCCGGAGACGCAGCTTTGTCCTTTGCTGGAAAAGCCCGGAGGTCCAGGGGGCCCCTGCGGACCTGGGGCACCTGGAGATCCAGAACGTCCCGGGGGTCCCGGCAGAGAGAGCCCCGGACCACCGGCCTCTCCCTTCTGACCTCTCTCTCCCGGGAAACCCGGAGATCCAGACTGACCACCTCCACCCACGGCAGGACGTCCTGGGGCCCCGGGGGTCCCACTTAAACCTGGAGACAACCAGACATCAAAATATGTGAGTAAACCGTCCACACAACACTCATCTGAATATAATATTAAAAAAAGTTCTCAAAATGTTTTACAGCCATCAGATTTCTTTTATATATATATATTTTCAGATTTGGTGTTTACCTTGAGGTCCTCGTTCTCCTTTGAGCCCAGGGGATCCTGGGTACCCGGGTTCACCTTTAGGTCCCACCTGACCCCCAGTCTGCCCTCCAATCAACTTCACAAATAAAGGAAATAAAATGTATTAGGTGGGATAGAGAAGAATGGCACCATCTATTTTCACTTAAAAAATTATAAAAGGGGGCTACATACCAGTCCTGGTGGGCCGGGGTATCCACTGTCTCCTTTTATACCCTAAAAAGAAATGTTTAAAATGTTAATATTGATCATCATAATAATAATAACAATGATGATGATAGTAATAATAATAATCATAATAATAATCATTATTATGATTATTATTATTATTATAATAATTGAGGGGGGCGTACTCTCTCTCCATCCCTGCCTGGGGGACCTGGTAAACCTGATTCTCCTTTATTTCCCTGAGGGTGAAAAAAATAAAAAAGATAAGTTAAATAATTATAACAACAAGTGTTTCGAGTTGTTTAGTGGTATCTTGGTGGAACTCACCGGGAAACCTGAAGAACCAGGATCTCCATCTTTGCCTGGTTTGCCCTGTGAAGGAAAGCAAATGTTTATACCCTAAAAAGAAATGTTGAAAATGTTAATATTGATCATCATAATAATAATAACAATGATGATGATAGTAATAATAATAATCATAATAATAATCATAATAATAATCATAATAATAATCATTATTATGATTATTATTCTTATAATAATTGAGGGGGGCGTACTCTCTCTCCATCCCTGCCTGGGGGACCTGGTAAACCTGATTCTCCTTTATTTCCCTGATGGTGAAAAAAATAAAAAAGATAAGTTAAATAATTATAACAACAAGTGTTTTGAGTTGTTTAGTGGTATCTTGGTGGAACTCACCGGGAAACCTGAAGAACCAGGGTCTCCATCTTTGCCTGGTTTGCCCTGTGAAGGAAAGCAAATGTGTTTTTTTTTATGATGGTTGAGGCTGGGATTACAGGATGCCAGAAAGTATTTACTCCTCACAATGTCAATAATCCAGCTGTAAATGTGTCACACTCACTCGTTTGCCAGCTTCTCCTGGTTCACCCTTTCCTCCTTTCTGTCCACCGGAGGGGCCCTAAAAGCACACGGAGAGCGGTGAGCAACATTTTCACCTCCATGGATCAATAATCCGATTTTTTCTTTTACTATTTATATTTTTTTGCACAGATACTCACAGGAGGTCCTGGATAGCCTGAATCACCTGGGGGGCCGGGAAGTCCTGCGTCACCCTAAAGATTAAACAGGTACATTCAAAGTTTATTGATTTAAACGAAATCATTATAGGATTTGATTTATTTTTTATCAGAAACTGTAAAAACTGTTGAAAACCAAGAAACAGTTGTAACATTTCATATTTCAACTAATTATGGTACATGTGATACATTAATACTTAGAAAATCCTCTGTATGTAGGAAATAAGAGTAAAAGTGATTAGTTGCTGCCATCTAGTGGCCGAAGTTAGTATTGTATCTAAAACTTATTTTAACAGTTGCATGCACCTGCAACTTTTTTCCTCAGAGCGGTTTCATTTACCATAATGTCTGTAGTTTTTTATGTTTATTTGTTTTCAACTTACATTTTTCTGACATGTGTAAGTGTAGATTTAATCCATGTGTGTGTATTTGATATTTTATATATTTGAGTATATATTTATATATATTTGAGTAGTTACCTTGTCTCCTCTCTGGATCTCTGTCTCAGGAGGCCTCTTCTGCTCTCCCACCTGTCCAGGAGGACCGGGAGGTCCTGGCAAACCGGTGTCGCCCTGCGCTCACACACGCACATCACAGATGGAGAAAATGAGCTTTTTTATGGTAAGAAATGATTAGTTAGGGTCTGACAGTCAGAATGTTGCACGGCACCTTGTCTCCTTTGGGTCCTTGGAAGTTCAAACCCATGTTTCCCTGCAGAGGAACATGAAGAAATGTGTGAAATCTTTGAAGGATCTCTGGGTTGAAAAGAAAACAATGACGAGGATTAATGTGCAAACAAATCCAGCCTCACCTTGGGTCCGGGAGCTCCGGGAGAACCTGGACGACCCTGTGAAGAAACAACTTTATTTTAAAAACTGTTTGTAGGATTCAAATAGGACGATAAATCGATGATAATCAGGAAGCGGAATCTGTACCTCGTAACCTCTGGGTCCTGGAGGACCGAGTGGACCTGGCAGACCCGAAGAACCCGGAGTGCCCTGTCACATCAGCACACATTAATGCACGCAATGCCAGCAGCTCGATTTAAGGAGGAGTCTTTTTTTTTATTGCACAACTTACAGGAACTCCTGGTAACCCGGGTAATCCCACCGATCCTTTCTCTCCAAAACGATTGGTGGAGATCACATCACCCGGATCTCCCTGAGGAGGCCGGGAATATTTCAAATTAACAGGGATGAAATGATAATTGATACTGTGGATGGGTTCGAATATTCTGTCTTTAACTCACCTTTGGTCCTGGCAGACCTGGTGGACCCTACAATGGAGGAAAAAGAAGAAAAATCATCAGAGAACAGATAATATTTGAAGAAGTTTCTGAATATGGTGTGAAAACCTGGAAAACAAACAAATTTCCTCCTCAGTGACTCACTGATAGTCCTTGTTGGCCGGGGATTCCTGACGTTCCTGGTAAACCTCTGTCCCCCTGGGGAGCAAAGGAAGTCATATGTTTTAATGATATAATATAAGTACGGTGAATTATCAAAACTAAAAAAAAAAATCAGATGAGAACCTTTGTTCCATTGCAACCGTTTACTCCTCTTGGCCCTGGAGGTCCGTCCTGCCCGGGCAGACCCTGGGAAATGGAAAGAGCCAAAGTTGCATGAAATACATTTCATTTAACGCAAGTTCATGTTATGCACTGGGTGAATTTGAAGAGGACGGAAAACTCACGGGAAGACCTGGTGTTCCTGGAAATCCTGGTAATCCAGAAGGTCCCTGTTCAGATGGAGAAGAATAGTTTTAAAAGTGTTTCAGACTCAGAGAATCCAGATTTATAGTTTCTCTATGATTTCACTGTTTAATAGGGGGGAAATGGGGACCTCTGGTGGCCAGGTGAGGAAATTACAGTTTCAATGTCAAGAACAATATAATAAGTAAAAAAAAAAAATGTTTCGACAACAAAAGAAAAAACTAAACTATTAGGGATTTGTGTTGTTTTATTTCAAGCCTTATGAATATGATTTATTCAGGAAATGCGTATAAATATATATTTTTTTAAGTTTAAAATATTCTGTTGTTTGCATTAAATCATAATAAGGACAAAATGGGATAAGGCTCACTCTGATTCCTTTAGGACCACCTGGTCCTGAAGGTCCATCGCTGCCCTGTGGACGGAGGATGACACAAAAAGAAAAAAAACACACACTTTACTAACTGGACCAACAACCAAAAAAATCAACTTCATCCAAACGACATCAGGTTAGTGGACCCCACACTGACCTTCTCTCCTCGGCCCCCGATGGGCCCCTCGGGTCCCGGGAACCCCGGGACTCCTGGCTGCCCGGTGAGTCCTGGGAAACCCCGCTCACCCTGCACAGGTTGACACACACATGTACACAAACATGACACAAAAATCTCCATAATCCACAGGAATATACACAAAGTATGTTATTATAATTTTACAAAGATGTCAGAGCTTTGTTTTCCTGTATACATGTTTTGGGGGTTGTGTTGCTGTGTTTGTGTTGTTGTTGTTTGAAGGTCATTTTGTGTGTGGAGTGCCGACCTTGGTTCCTTTCACTCCGCTGCAGTCACATTTCGATCCCGCGCATCCATTGCAAGCCTGTGGAAGAAGAGAGGCAGATTTCAGCATTAAAAACGACATCTGGCACCACCAGGTGGCGCTCTATCCTAAACCCCCTGGCTGCAGGCTGCCTCTCTTCCCACAGAGCGGAGGACGGCTGCAAGGTCAGGCTGACTTCAGTCATTTATTTTCACATATATGTGTGTCAAACAAAATCATCTGCAGATAAAAAATACTGGAGATTTTTTTTCTCAGCCGAGATAAAAAAAAAAACAACGACAACAAACGAGAAATGAAGGGAGGGAGGGAGGGAGGAGGTGGGGGAGTGCCAAGCCGCCGATTAACTTTTCCCATGCTTGTTGACACAGCGGATGCCAGGCGGCCATCGATTCCACGCATGCCAGGCAGCCGGGCTGTGAGAGCCCAGACCAGTCAGCGCTTTCCCCCCCGAGTCTGCCGCTGTGTCCACGTCCCTTTTATTTATCTTGTATTTACTCCTAAATTTGTGAAAATAAAGAAAAAGCGCTGCAAGTCCAAGCCAAACGTCAGAGTCAAACTAAAATGAATATATTAGCTCTCGTCCCTGCGTTGTGTTTTCCTGAATGCACACGCACACCTGTGTGTGTGTGTGTGAGAGATGGATTAGATTCTCAAATGTGAGAATTTTCGGCTTTTATCTTATTGTTTTAAATTCACAGTATTTGGGTTACAATTCTGTAACTTACCCACTTTATAAACTCTCCAGATTGTATATAATCTCCTGTTTTAAAACAGATAACATTTTATTTTGCCGAGTAAACAGTTTTGATTTTGTGTCCGCGTCCAGCTGGAGACTGTGTGTGTGTGTGTGTGTGTGTGTGTGTTTCTGTATACAGGATGCGTCCGGAGGTGATACACCAGGTGCGCGTGGGGCTGTTTGGACTTCCTGTGGAGGAAAACACTGGAGGTTGAGGGGCTGGATTCGGGCGTCCCACGTAAGGACTTTTTCAAATCAAGGGTCCGCAGAGTGACGCACACTCGGCCCGCTTTGTAATCTGGAGCAGAGGGGAGAGAGATTACACACACACACACACACACACACAGAGGCCTGGCAACATCTGTGTGTGTCTGGAGGTGTTTTTACAAGCCCTGGATCTCCAGATTAGTCTCTGGTCTGGTTCAGCTCAATGCCGTCTGCTCTCCCACGCCCAGGCCTGCAGCTTTCTCTCTTTTCTCTCCTCCATCTCTCTCTCTCTCTCTCTCTCCATCTGTTTTCCTCTCTATGCTCCTCCTCCTTTTTTATTTTATTCATTTATTGTTGCCCGACCACCATTTATCCTTAAAAAAAACAAAAAAATAAACAAAGCTCATTTACAATCTGTGAGATGCGGCAGCCAAAGGCTCCCCCGCCCCCTCGTGTCCCCCTGAATTTTTTTTTTACCCGTCCCAGCAGATAATAAATCAAGACATACAAATAAATAAAAATACAAATGACAAATGCCATAATTATGTCTATATAGAATATATATGAAATCTTCTCTCAGTGTTTTGCAGAGGTTACGGAGTCGTCATGGAGATGCATCCTCAAACTTTGTTGCTGAACTAAGACGCAGAGCCCCCCCCCCCTCCCCCCCCAGCACTGACGGAGCATGTAATCCACTTACAAAGGTCAGTGAGCTGCAGATATTTGCTCCACTCCCCTCCGTCTGTGTGCCTCTTTCAACTCCCTCCATCATTTGCCCCTCCCCCCCCCTCCTCACTCTCTCCTCTACGGCCCCTCACTTTTCTTTTTTTTTTCTTTTCTTTTTTTCCCCCAGCAGCTTTTGCCATCAGGCCCCAGGTGGAGGTGGGACGGTTGACTGACGGCTGCCAGCCTGAGCCGACAAGCCCCGGCCGGCCCACTGGGGGTCCGAATAGCGCAGGTAATAATAACACAAGAAAATAACAATAAAAGTCCGCTCGTGCTGACGGAAGACACGCATCACATCGCATTCTTTGTCAAATAAAAAGTAAAAATGGAGCAAGGGGGACGGAGAGGGAGCCAGGTGAGGGAGGGGGGGGGCGAGCGGAAGGCATGCACCCGGGGATTAGACTGGCGAGACTGGAATTCCCCTGCTCATCACAGACTGATGATTAGACACCTACACACACCCACACACACACACACACACACGCAACAATACACACCCACACACATTCATCCAAGCGTAATGGAAAATCACACATGTACTATATTTTATATACACACGATGTCTTATAAGACTGTACAGTGAGGACAGAAGAACTTATATTGTGTACTTCTTGTTTTCAACACTATAATACACACACACACACACACACACACACACACAGCTTGCAAACCACCCAGATTTGACCACAGCACCACCACTAATAACTTTTGTTTTCTCACACAAATCTCTACTGAGCAGTTAGTGACCACAACCTTAAACTAGAGTCACGCACACACACACACACACACTATACTCATTCTATGTCTCTGCATCTGTGTGTGTGTGTGTGTGCGTGTGCGATCCCTTTCATCGCAGCTGGACTAAAAAGCGCTGACGATCAAACCAAATATCTTCACTTTGACCGTAAAAAAAAATGTGTGTTCTGACTCAGTGGCTCTTTGGAAGAGGAAGACCCCCTCCTCTGAACACACACACAACACACCAACACACGCACGCACACACAGACGCACACACGTGACGGTGCCCCAGGATTCCCTGTGCAGGAATTCCTCCGATACTTTCTCTTGCTCCTGCACAGTTTGATCAACGTTGACCTCGGTGACCCCTCACTGGGAAACCTGCGGAGAGAGGCTCCTCCTCGTCCCATCGGCCACTGCTCCAGGTTAAATCACAGCACCTCACTCTATTTATTATGACTGGGATTATTATTTCAATTTTTCTGATGAAAGTGGAAACCGGTAATCTGTCCTCAGACTTTGAGGGAGTGCTGGGAGTCTCTGACTGCGCCATCCAAACGGGACTTTAGGTGAGATCTGTGAACACGCATGTGCATAAACACACGCACACAACCGACTGTGCAGTGCACGGAAGCACGCACACACCAAACCAGCCCAAATCGTTTTCCAGGGCACAGACACACAACTATGACAAATACATAAAATATATATATATATTTTTTTCCAAATTCACCCTGAACCACGCCAGAGCCATAAAACACGTCTGAGGAGCGCTTAAGAAAAATCTGCTGTAGGGCGAGTGATGGTAACCTGTAATTCATGTCCATTCAAGTCAGAAAGAGAAAAAAATGTGTGTGAAACTTGATCCATCTGCACCTTCTGAAAATATTACAACAGCAACACAACACAAACAACAAGTTATAAAGAATCAATCATTCCAATGAAATAATAATCCTGTCAATGTTGCGTGTGCACATGTGTTCTCTTTTCCGCCAGATGTGGGTCTCGTTAATAAAGTGGGTGGAGGCCGAGAGGTGAATTCCTACCCCACCCCAACCCAACCTGGCCCCGCCCCGGCCCTACACAGGTTGGAACACGTCCCGTTCGCTCTCTCTCTCTCTCTCTTTCTGTCTGCAACATACAGTACATCATGGCCTGGCACGGTGCAGCGTCGCCCCCGGCAACGAGAAATTAGAGAGGGGAGCGTCGGCGTGCCAGCTGAATGTACGTAGCCTGGGGATGGAAATAAAAACAACTGAGGAGAATCGGTCTTTCAGATTATAATTTGTCTCAACTCAAATTAAATATGGCCAGGCAGCTTTGAGGTCTTCAGGCTTCCGTAGTTGAGTGTTTGGATGAGCAGCCGCTTTAACTGTGATATTTATTCAGATATGTAAACAGACAGCCCGGCCAGCACGGGACGTCCTGGGACGGGGACAGATAAGTGGGACGGGTGTGTGTTGTGTGTTTATGATGAAGAAGGACCAACAGCTGGAGATGAGGTTTCCATCTGACTGAGAGGAAAAAAAATCACCAATGTGGAAATAAGATTATAAATATAATAATATCGGTCCCAAATCAGGATTGTGTATTACACGTCACCGCCACCAGAGGGCGAGCAGGTCAATGGATGTGAAACTGTGTCTCAGCTCCAAGTTTCAAATCCTACATTTGAATAAACGCAATTTCATCATTTGTGTGATTTTATTACGATTACATTTCCTCTCAGCTGCAGCCGGAGTCGGACTCTCAGACCGGATCGGGTCTGAGCAGGTCACGGCAGGTTTCCTGCAATCCTGCTCCATGTCCTCACAGAGACTCTCCTCTACACAGATTCCTATGGGTAAATATTTCCTATCTTCACCATATTATTATGGGTGTCTCTTTATCCATTGTCATGATTATTATTGTTATTATTGTTATGATGATTATTATTTCCTCCTCTTCCTCTCTTCTTCTTTTTCCTCTCTGCGACAGATATTTCCCGTCGTTTCAAACCAGCGGGGGTTTGTTTGTGGAGAGGAGATGAGGAATGCCATGCGTTCAGTGTCTTGACACACGCACGCGCACACTCGCACGCACACACACACACACACACACACACACACACACACACACACACACACACACACACACACACACACACACACACACACACACACTTAAAAACAACAAAACGCTTGTCCCTGTCTCTGAACTCCACGTCACACTTTTCCTCGCTCTGATTGGCTGAAGCTCTAACCTGTTACATCCAGAGGCCTTTTGTTTGAACCACCATCATGATGATGATGATGATGATGATGATGATGATGATGATGATGATGGTTCCTCCCTCTAATAGAGTTGAGGGGAAAAAAAATAGGAAATCTGGCCTCACACACACCCACAAACAAACACAGACACACACACACACACACACACACACACACACACATGCACACACACACACACATACCCTTTCTCCCATGAGGCTGATGGGGAAACCCAACTTCCTCCACTGTGGTGTGATGAAAGAAACAGGTGGAGGAGAGAGAATTAAAAGTAGTGAGGGAACGAGAGAGAGAGAGAGAGAGAGAGAGAGAGAGAGAGACACCTATTTTTATTTGGGATGTGGTGTGCTGTCGTGTCCCAGGAAAAACAATCAAGTGAAGAATGCAGGACAGGTTCACTTCAGCATCATCCAGGAAATACTCGGCTCCACTCAGGGGGGGGTTAGAAAAGAAGGGATGCAGAGAGAGAGAGAGAGATGGAGGGATGGAGAAAGAGACGAGTCGGCAGGTTCAGGTGGAGAGAAGACAATAAATGTTCCAGCTTAGAGGAGCATTTCACTCTGATATTCCTCCTCTTTTCAATAACTCCTCTTCATTCCAGCGTTATTGATTTTGTTTTTTCCCCCCGTTTCGTTCCGTTTTTTTTTTTTTTTTCTCCCCCACTCTGGATTGAGATTTGATTTCATTCTGGGGAAAAAGAAAAAGGAAGCAAGAACGAAGCACCATGTTCTTGGAGGGAAAAAAGGAGGTCAGGGAAAACAGCGGAGGAGGCATGTGACTGCTTTGTGGCGGTGGACTTGTCAGGTAGCCCACTGGATATCTGCCGCACACGCACACACACACACACACACACACACACACACACACACACACACACACACAGTAAAGTTTTACTAATCTTAATCTGTAACCCAATTCGGCCTCAAATCCACAAAGAGCTCTGATTTAAGTCTCTGCGCGCTTCAAAGAAAAGGTTTCTTTAACCTTTACATGGCTGACCTTTGACCCCCCTCCCCACACACACACACACATACACACATTAGGGGATTTCTGACTTTCCTAAGTCCAGAGATATTTCCAAATCCTGACGGAGCCATGAATTACGCCACCCTGGGACGGTTTGAGGGGTGGAACAGTAAAAATAGTCCTGAGTGAGGAGAGAACGTATAATGGGAGAGGCGCTCGGGTGGCCTTTGACCTTTAAAGCCTCCCAGCAAACTGGGAAAGATGGAGTAAGGGGGGTTAGAAAAGAAGGGATGCAGAGAGAGAGAGAGATGGAGGGATGGAGAAAGAGACGAGTCGGCAAGTTCAGGTGGAGAGAAGACAATAAATGTTCCAGCTTAGAGGAGCATTTCACTCTGATATTCCTCCTCTTTTCAATAACTCCTCTTCATTCCAGCGTTATTGATTTTGTTTTTTCCCCCCGTTCCGTTCCGTTTTTTTTTTTTTTTCTCCCCCACTCTGGATTGAGATTTGATTTCATTCTGGGGAAAAAGAAAAAAGAAGCAAGAACGAAGCACCATGTTCTTGGAGGGAAAAAAGGAGGTCAGGGAAAACAGCGGAGGAGGCATGTGACTGCTGTGTGGAGGTGGACTTGTCAGGTAGCCCACTGGATATCTGCCGCACACGCACACACGCACACACACACACACACACACACACACACAGTAAAGTTTTACTAATCTTAATCTGTAACCCAATTCGGCCTCAAATCCACAAAGAGCTCTGATTTAAGTCTCTGCGCGCTTCAAAGAAAAGGTTTCTTTAACCTTTACATGGCTGACCTTTGACCCCCCTCCCCACACACACACACACATACACACATTAGGGGATTTCTGACTTTCCTAAGTCCAGAGATATTTCCAAATCCTGACGGAGCCATGAATTACGCCACCCTGGGACGGTTTGAGGGGTGGAACAGTAAAAATAGTCCTGAGTGAGGAGAGAACGTATAATGGGAGAGGCGCTCGGGTGGCCTTTGACCTTTAAAGCCTCCCAGCAAACTGGGAAAGATGGAGTAAATAAAGAGGTCTCGAATAGACACAGTGTTTGCACGGGGGGGGGGGGGGGGCAAACCTGGGGACCAACAGGAAGCAGGGAAAAAAAGTATTTTCTATTCAGCAGTAAAATAAATAAACAATATTATGTCATCATTTACTACTACTGCTGATAATGACAAATACTGCTTTTTAGGTAATACTTATGTATTCTCACTACTAATACAGAAGTAATCCTACTACTACAGCTACTCCTAATTCTACTACTGCTACCTACTTCTGTGTGTACTACTACTAGTACGACTACTGCTGCTACTACAACTACAAATCCTACTATCGCCGCTGAAAGTATTTATACTCTTTGTACCACTAGTAATAAAAAAAAAAAAAAAGATTTTTATTTAATCTACTACTACATACTACAACTAAATGTGCTTTTACTACCTTCAGAGCCACTGCCTCCATTCTAATACTTCTTATGTGGACATGTACTTCAAACTCTTCCCTTTGCAGTATTTGTACACAGTCTCCCTCTGTTATTACTGCATGTTTTACTTTTTCTTTTTCTCTGACCTCTCGCAGCTGTGGACGGAGAGAACGAGTGAGGAGTTAAATGAGGAGGAGGAAGAGGAGTGTGTACTCCATCAGGGTAATTAGCTCGACAAACAGTTTGCCTTCATTGACTTTTTGCATCTTTGTCTCACTGACACTGTGGTGTCAAATCTGCCCGGCAACAGACTCACAGCAAGGCCAGTTTTCATCATCCAATCCTTTTAAAATCTGCTCAGAGTTTTCATTTGGCTCATTCATGAGGCTCGTAAATACTGCAATAATGATTATGTATTTATTTTACTATTTTCATTTTTTTTTTTGGAGGAGCTGATCATTTCTCATCAGTTCTTCAAGCACGAGAAAAAAAAAAAGAAAGAAAGAAAGGATTTGATTAAATCACAAAGCGCCTCTCACTCTTTCACTGGCAGATATAGCTCACACGTCTATCTCAGCCATCGGAAGATGTTATGGCTGGCAACACAACCACACACACACAGACACACACACGCGCGCACGCACACAGACACACAGACACACAGACACACACAGGCATGAATGCGGAACCACCCGTATGAATTCAGGGTTTCCCTGAGCGTGACCCACATCACAGGTGGTGTTTGTGGTGGAAAATCTGTCTTCCTGTGTGTTTCTGTGTGTGTGTGTGTGTGTGTGTGTGTGTCTAAAGCGTGCATCACATTAAAGTGTGTGTCTGTGGTTTTTTGCGACGTTAAGCGTTCAAAGGGAATCCTCCAGGTATACATTACCACTGAACTCCCTCACCTGGCTGAATGGAGATTTATATCTGGGCGAGAACACGCTTGCGCGCACACACACACGCACACACGCACACACACACACACACACAGTGATGTAGGTTACGCTCCATTTATCCCGAGTTAATGGTTAAACTGTCTTTGTCCTCACATTCCAACAAATGCAACCTGTCATTTTTTTTTCAGTTGACTGCACTTAACTTGAAGAAAAGTTCCTTTCTGAGACAAAACTGCAGATTTTAAATCCGCCAATCACAAGTAGAAGTGTTGTCAATTTGAATGTGACAGGTCATACCTGTCGTTAATATGTTGGGAGGTGCATGCACACGGCTTCCACTGGGGGGACTCGCTGAGAGGACAAATAGGGCATGGGGAAGAATTTTAAGGTGTGTTTGTCTGTGTCAGAGAGAGAGAGAGAGAGAGAGAGAGACACCCCCCCATGCCTCGCCCCTTTATCAGGGTCTGTTCTCCCATCATGCTTCACTTCCCTTGTGTCCCGCAGCAGCTCCACGGATGAAGGCCATGAGAAGTGCTACAAAGCCACAGTGGGACCGCGGGAGGTCAAGGCCGTCCTCGTCCCGTGTCCGCTCTCAGAGAGAATGGGGCGAAGTCAGCTGCATTCCTGCCACCACCAACCCTGCACCCTTACATCTCCATGGCAACGGCGGTAACTGCAAACCGACACAACCTCCCAACACCAGGTCTGTCCCCTCGTCGGGACGTCTCCGTCTCTCAGGTGCGCAAACCTGTCGCGGATGTTGATCTAAAAACTCATAAACCGCCACCTTTTAATTCTCTGGCCACAAAAAAAAAAAAAAAATGAAATTATTCCGAGACTAACGCTTTGTGAAGGAACTGCAAAGTCTCCACCCTGGATATAAAAGTCTCCTGTGTCCTGAAGGGTTTTGACGGGACGGGCCCCATGTGAGTGGGCAGGCTCCTGTAAAATCAGGGCTCATGCATAAGTAATGAGGCCTGAATATTCAGCAGGTGGAGCCTGTTGGAATATTACATGAGCAGACACACACTGTCACACACACACACACACACACACACACACGGACCCACACACATACAGTTTGATGATACAGCTGGGTCATACACAGAGGTCAGACCGAACCTTCGGATCTGAGAGCTGCAGCTGGGGATGAGGAGTGAAGTCACACACACACACACACACACACACACACACACACACACACACACACACAGTTCACATATTAACTAAAACGCTGAGGAACACAGAGTCCACCAGTAACAGTTTAAAACATGCGTCCACACACCTGTGAGGGGAGGATGCACCGATGCCAACACGTCACATTTCATTTCAAACTAAATGTCTGTCCCCCAACAGGTCCCGGGCTGCAGGACCAGAGACTACACCATTGTGGTGCGCGCGTGCGCGTGTGTAGGGAGGTGGAGGATGCGCAGAAGATCAGGTCCGAAACGTATTTTAACTTTGCTCCTCCAAACAAAAAGTGAAATCCGAGCTCCGCACTGCGCTGTGCACATGCCGATTATTGTGACTATTATTATTATGCATCCAAACGGAAACAGCAGCCGGATTATTCTAATTCCAATTCGTATTGGAGCCGGAAGGAGCCGCGCAGGTTCCAAAGCAGCGTCTCTATTTATAAAGGGGAGCCGGTGGAGTCCCGGAGTCTCTTCGGGCTTCTGCACTCCACACGGCCCTGTTATGAATGTGTGTGTGTGGGTCCCAAAAGTGAGCACGCAACATACATACATGCGCGTCATCGTGTAAAAGTCAAGAGACACTCACCGCGGCGTCGGCGCGCTGCAGCGCGGCGCAGAGCGCGAGGACGAGCAGCGGCAGCTCCGTCTTCATCTCGCGGCGGAGGAAGTGGAAATCAAAAAAAAAAAAGTTCCGCCTGGTTAACACTGGGCTGCGCTCATAGCCCCGCGGCCCCCCGGCCTGCTCGTGCTCTGTGTCGGCTGGTGGATGTGGGGGAAAGTACGCGCTTCTTGCTCCGGCCCCGTGTGCGCCCTGCACGCGCTCCTCCTGCTCCTGGATCTGGCACCGTGCGCCTCTGCGCTGCCTCTCTCACTTTTTCTCTTCCCCACTTCCAAAACCTGCCCAGGCCGGATCTACTTCCCCTCCCCTCACCCTGGGCGCACTGATACCTGCACACACCCCCCCCCCCCCCCCCCCCCCCCCCCCCCTGATACCTGCACACCCCCCCCCCCCTCCGTGCCCCCTCCTCCCCTCTCACACACGCACTACAACACACACAGTCCACCCAAAAATAAAGTTGGTGGATATTTTACGCACGGTCCATTCGTCTCGGTTCAAATGAAGTTTTTGGTGTTTTTTGGGGGAATTTTCCTTTTTTTTGTCAATTTCTTTCTCAGTTGGAAGTTGGTGAATGGTGTTAGTGCCTCGCACAGGCGGATGGATATACCTCCCTCCCTCCCTCCCTCCACTCGGAGTGTCTACCCGATCCTACCCAGCGCCCCAGGCTGCACAAAAAAAAAAAAGGTTTGGCATTAAAGCTTTTTATTTGACATTTTCTATAGGCCTGGACACGTCGCATTCCTGCCAGATTATTAAAGGCTACATTCTGACTTTTGACTCCTGTCAGACTTATGCTACTGGCAGAAATAGTGCTGAAACGAGCTGGGTTCCATCAATAAAGAGAGACCTCATCCTCTTTATTGCGAAGTCCAGCGAAAGTTGGAGAAGCATCCACCCAACATGGATGAGATCATCCAAAGTCAGTCGCACCAAAGTGATACACGTGAGATTATGAATGAATCCCTGCGATTGGTGAAAAACCTCTTTTTGAATGTGTGGGTGACGGTAAAGATCCTTCCAGAAGGTTGCATCAACATGTCTTTTTAAGAACAGCTCAGAGTTTGTGGACCAACAATATCATTTCGTTTTCTTGGGTTGAAATTAGGATGACGGGAAATGATGGCAAAACAAGCAATATATCATATATGAAGATGGTGTGAACTCATTGAGGTCCAATTGGAAAATTCCCCCAAAAGAATTCCCAGTTCAGGCCAAACACTGATTTCCAGTTTATTCGAAATAAGACAAAATGACCCCCACATGGGACCATTCATCATGGAGAGAGGTACTTGATACTGGTTTTCGCCATGAAACCAGTCCAAAAAAAAAAGTCAGTGATGTGTGTTTTTTATGTATTCATTGGATATTTAGCTTTGTTTGTGAGGTGTGTGTGTGTGTGTGCTAATTCGTTCATTAGTTAGGCCCTTGTTAGTGAGGTGTGTGAGTGACTTGTGTGTTAGGTGGTTGTTGGTGATGTGTGTGTGTGTGTGTGTGTTAGTGATGTGTGTGTGATGCACAGCGCGCACCCCTCTCGTGGCTCCTCCTCTGCAGTGCGCTGTTGCGCAGCGGAGTCGAGGCGCAGCAGAAAGCGCAGCAGCGACTTCACCGCTGCAACTTTGGTGAGTTGGATCCGGCTGATTATTTGGCACAGAGAGGGCGTGAGTAGCTCCGATTCGTGTGTCTTTCTGTCCCGTGTCTGTGGAACACCTCCTGGTATATATCTGCGCGCGCGCGTGTGTGTGTGTGTGTGTCTCAGATGTCGCGGGCTTGGAGCCGTCGGTGAGCGCGTTTGGAGAGGTTTTCCGGTGAAGACGCGCGGCGGATCGAACGTGGGTCCAACATGAAGTCCCTGTAAGCACGCGCACTCCTCCGGCCCGTGTCCGGCTCTGGCTTGTCCCTGCACAGGCTCCGGAGCACGCGCACTCACCGCACATGTTTGTCCTCTCTGCTCCTCCAGGGTTTGTGCGGTTGTTGTGGTGCTGGTGCTGAGATCTGCGCACGGAGTAAGTCCCATTTATTCACTTCTCCTCCGTCCAGCGTGTCTTGATGGGATGTTTAGGATAATTCTGTGTTTACTTGCTTTTGATCAAACTGTTGCACGTGAACGCGTCATGAAAAAAAAAGAAGAAAATCGTTGCGCCGGCTACCTGCCTGTTAAGTCCCACATGCGTCACCTTGTGGGTGCCTTCGCGTCTGATCCATTTATTTGTTTTATTCGAGTCAACTTGAAATCACTTTTTTGTCATTTGCGATTTTATTTTTTTTTCCCAGCATGCATCATTTGTGCCCAACTTTATTCCAACTGTGTGCATGATATATTGCGTTATTTTGGTCTCTGGCTTTTTATGTATGTCCTGAGGGAACGAAAAAAGTAGTTCACATTTGAGTGCACCGGCTCACAATCACTTCCAACACAGGCCACGCCCCCTTGTGCATATGTAGGCTATGGTAATTTCCGGGTGCAACAGGCCACGCCCACGCAAACTGGCTATTCCTCTGCTGGAAACGACAGATTATTCTCTTTGAATCTGTATCATCCATATTTACATTTTATTCATCAGAGAGGCACGTGAATTGATTTAAAACCCAGAAAAGAAATCAACCAATAATCAATAATCAATCAGAGCTGACAACTTTCCTGAAAAAGTGGGCGCGTTACAGCAGCGCTGTTTTCAGGCCCTCGAAGAGGGAATGAATTGCGCGGCATGTTGTGCCTCGGGTTAAATGTGCGAGAGGAGAAGAGCTCAGACACACGGCGGCCTGGTGGGAGGTCAAAGGTCAAGTTAAATGTGGAACAGGAAGCTCTGTACGCCGGCCCTGAATTAAAATAAGAAGAGGTGGCGCTCAGTCAGCTTGACGCTGCGTTTTGATCGATCAATGCTTGTGATCGGAGGGCGATTGAGCCGTTGAGTGACAGGAGCGCCGACGAGTGGCGTTAGAGCCAGTTGACCTCCACCAGCTTCCTGCCCCTCCACAGAATCCTCTGATGGAGCCCCATTGACTCTGAATGGACTCCTCCACCCACTTCCCTTTCTCCAGGGTTGTGGGCTGTGGATGTGTGAGTGACAGGCAGAGTCCATTGGGTGGTCTGGGTCACGGTAACCACGGCGACCGTGTCGGAGAGCCGTTTTTTGCCTTTGCTCCACAATCTGTACCAACCTTGGTTTTTAGTTTCGGTCTGTGTTTCGTCTGCGGCCTCAGAGGAGGGACGCCGTGTCCCACCACTGACCTCAAAGACGTTTTATCAACTCGTTGACGCGGTGCGACAATCGGAGCGCGACTTTTTTTTAATTTCATACATTACATATACAACCCAAGAGGTTATCGGGTGGTTCAGAATGGAAAATCACACAAAGTTCACGTGTCGTGATAGAAACGCAACTTTAGGGCCCCCAAAAAACCCAGTTTGAGCCACCAGAGTGAAAAGCTGTGATTTATTTTGGCAATTTTTATTTTTGTGTATTTGCGTGTCACTGCAGTCCCTCAGGGGGGCGGCTTTGTGCGTTTGCTGTTTTCTCAGCTGTTGGCTCAGAGAAAACATCGCACACAGGTGAGGAGGAATGATGAGGAGGAGGAGGAGGAGGAGGAGGCGGGGCCGCGTGTGGTCCCGCCTCTGGAACATATGTAACTCAGGTGGATTTTATATTTAATTGTGATACTCAAATCGAAGCATTTCCTTCAGTGGAAATGTAACGTATTTGTAAATATATTGCAGATCATGATTCTTCCCTCCACCACCCCGAGCAATTTTATTTAAAATGTCAGAAATAAATTTGAAATGATGATTTCCAATGAGATGAATGTGGGAAAAAAAGACATTGGATTTCACAATTGATCGATGATCAACATCGATTTACTCTGGGGCCTGTAACAGGCCAAATGACAGGTGGGACCCATGTTGGAGCGACATCGCTCCTCCTCCTCCTCCTCCTCCTCCTCCTCCTGTGAATTCCTCCTGAGCCTGGCAGGACTTGTCTCCCTGCAGGTGCTACAGACTGAAACATTCCAGGAGCTCTCAGTGAGGAGACCGATGGGGGGCTTGATTTGTGGCCGTCATTGCCCCCTCACATCCTTCTCTGCTGTCACTTCCTGCAGAGTCCTCAGCATCCTTTTATTCTTCTTCTTCTTCTTCTCCTCCTTCTCTTTTATTCACTCCTGCTCGAGGTCGTCCAGCCCTCCGTTTAACCCCAGTTTTGTTTTTACTGTCAGTCAGTGCATCAGGAAACCTATAAACCTGAAGTCTCAAAAGCCCCTGCTGCTCTCTCTCTCTCTCTCACGCCCACCCACTCACAACTCCTCTACCTGCGTGGTGCGTCCATGTTAATTGCTGCATGCCCCCCCCCCCTCGTCCCATTAAAAACCTGTAGGTCTCCGTGGGTGCGTGCGTGCGTGTGCGTGCGTGTCTGAGATTAAAGACGCTGTGATTTTTTACCTTTGGGGAAATTCCCTCGCCGTTGAAGAAGGCACGCTATGGAATTGGGCAGACGGGGGGGGGGGGACGGGGGGGTCCAATCCACCCGAGGACCATCGATCGATTGATCTGATTTCTCTTTATTGATGAAGGATGAGTTGATTCAGAGGCATTGCACGGGCCTGTCTGGACCTTCTGAGGAATGTTACACAATCTATGTAACGCACATTTACATTTTGCCTTTTTGCGTCGGTGGGAGCCCGTTGACAGAATCTGTCTTCTCCCTTCTTCATCATGTTGGTTTGAGTCAATTGTGATGGACGTTCATCCCTCCATCCATCCATCCATCTATCTTTCCACGTGTTGCTCCATGGCTTTCTTTTCTTCATCTTTACCCTTTAGGTGCCTGATAAAGTTCTTATCTCGAGGGTGGATTTGTAAAAACTTGATTCACAGATGTGATTCGATTTTTTTTTAATCTTTTTTTGTGGCTGTCACATCTTTTATGAATAAGTGTGAAGCGGCGTCTGGGAAAAAAAACACTTTCACCTCCTCCCATCTGCCGGACGAGCTCACGCTGTCCGCTTGTCCCCCGATTGGTCGCGGTGAACTCCAGAGGTCAGAGGTCGCCGCAGCACAAAGGCAGCGGGAGGGGGGGCGGGGCCTCGTCACTGCGCCGATGGCTTCACATTCCATCGCGCGCCTCCTCCACATTCGCCACTTTGTCTTTGGCTTCTTTTTTTTTTTTTTTTTTTTGCAGAGGGGAGAAAAAGGATGGGACGAGGTGGGGGGGGGGCGGTGTATTCTCGGGGGGAGGGGGGGGTGGTGTTTGAAGGTTTTGTGGGTGGGAGAGCTGTCTCGGCTTGTCGGACGTGCCCCGTCCTCCTCCTCCTCCTCCTCCTCCTCCTCCTCCTTAATGCCATCTCTCCCCTCAGGCCTGTTTGCACTTCAGAGGGATTACTCCTCCGATGTGCTGCTCCTCTCCCTCCGTCTGTCTCTCATTCTTTCCTTCCTTTATTTTGTGTACTTTGTCCACCCTTTCAGAGCCACACGCGTGTTGCTCTTTTCTTAGCGTGTCCCTTTCACCTTCCTGACATTCCTCGTGTCTCTGTTTGGATTTAATGCCCCTTTTTTTTATATATCTATATATATATTTGACAGATTCATTTTATTTATTATTAATGAATCAAATATGTTGAAATTTGAAATTGTGGGGGGGGGGGGAAAGGTGACAAAACCAATCTCTTTTTTTTTACTCTTTTTAAGATTTGATTTCCGATGTTTTAAAAAGAGCAACACCACCTCTCTGAGGGTGTGTTTGGGTTCGAGTCCTGCTCCGCTTTGATGCTGCAGCATCATTACTGTGGAATTAGAAACAGAAACATCAGAGCTTTGAGCAATTATCATCATCATCATCAGCAGCAGCAGCAGCAGCAGCGTGTCTGTGCAGGGCAACACTCGGGTTTTGTTTGTCTTCTTCTTCTGTGGTGGTGGTGGTGGCGGTGGTCTGAACCCCCGCCGGGACGAGCCGTGGGTGCCTTTGTGGGCTTTGACGGAGACGAAGCAACAAAAAAAAAAAAAAAGCTGCAGATGTATTGGCTTATCGGACGTATCTGAGCCCACGACGTCTCGTATCCTGTTTCACGAGATATTTTGATTCATATTTAAATTGGAATATTTCATATTTGATTTGAATTTCTTTCGTCGCAACTAAAAAGATCCACAGCCAACCAAAAATATATATATAAAAAAAAAACCAAAAAAAAAACAGGGGAAAATCCCACCCTTCTCCCCCCGTTTCCACGGTTACGGTGTCCGTGGCGATGTCGCGGCTGTGATGGGCACACTATCATTGGCACGTCACATGTGTCAGTGCGTGTAGCGTGTGCTATTACCTGCTCGCTGTGTCTCTGCCTGTCCCTGTAATTACGCAAACCTGCACCTCTCTTTGTCTCACGCTCGTCCTTCACTGCCTCGTCTGTGCCAGACAATCCTCCTCCTCCTCCTCCTCCTCCTCCTCCTCCTCCTCCATCCCTCCATCCTTTTTTTAACCAACATGACATAACTTGGATATTTATTGGATTTCTGGGCTGCCGGTTTTGTTTTGTGTATTTGTGTCTCATCGCTTCACTACAAAATAGATAGGTGTGTGTGTGTGTGTCTGTGGGGGGGGGGGGGGGCTCTTGCCTCTGCTTTTTGTGTTGCCTCAGCTTATTGCTGTGTTAGCTTATTGTGAAGGCAATAACTTGTAATGTTTTTTGGAAAAAACAAATCCACCCCGGATTTGCTTCTCGCTTCTGATCCAAAGATGAGTTCTTGCATAACACGGTCGTGTTGCCACTCGACTTTTAGTTTATTTTTTTTTATTTTTTTCAGGATGTGTGTATGTGTGTGTGTTTTTTTTTCTTTCTTTTTTGGCCTGTTGTTTTTTTTTGCCCCCCCCCCCTTTTTTTTGCCCCCCCCCCGTTGGTTTAAACAGGAAGTCGTTTGTACATCCTGTTTGATCCACAAAGATAATCCCTCATCTCATCGCAATTCCTGTTGGCAAATATGCAGCTACACAAACCGGCCCAATATAACGCTGACCTCAGCGCTTTCTCAGCTCTGGGTATTCAAATCACGGCCCACACCGTGGCTGTACGGAGATGGGAGAGATAGTGCTGACAAAAGCATCCGTGTGCGCAATCGCATTAATGAAGATGTGATTATAGTGCCTGTGTGTATGTGTGTGTGTTTTTTTTTCTTTCTTTTTTGGCCTGTAGTTTTTTTTTGCCCCCCCCCAAAAAAACCCCCAAAAATCTGTGGTGTTGACTTGCGACACAAATGATACTTTTGACGTTTTATCTCTCGTTTTTCTTCTTTGGTTTTTCCGTTCTGGTCCGTGGGGGATTTCCATAAATCTCAGACTCCCCTCCTGGTGGTCAAGTAAAATCAATCAGCAGTGTCCTCGTAAATCACGGAGACTTCCCCAATTTGTCTGCCGGAGCTGTCCGGAGGGGAAAATACTACGTCGGTCAGGTGTAATTTACTGGGTGTTGTGAAACCGTCACCCGTCGCTGTAGTTAAACTCATTGTGATTGATCCCCGTCGCCTGGTGTCAACCCACGAAACCAGTCGCATTTCATTGTTGGATGTGAGTGAGGGTCCTATTTGGAACGAAAACACGGGGGAACCTCCAGAGCTGAAGCACCTGTAAGACTCTTCAGGTGCTTCATGAAGTCCTGCAGTGATTTATTAAAAAAAAAAAAAAAGGTTGAGGGCCTGGGTCCTCCTCTTTGGCAGGTAGCTCGGTGGCGTCTGGTCTAACAAGGAGCCCTTGTTGTCTGCTCAGAGCATCGTGTGATCAAGCCCTGAGATTTGAGCCTATCGCCACATTGCAGATGACTCACTTTTTAACTCATTCAAATAGCATAATCCTGCGCACTAAAGCTTTTTAAACTTGAGCAAAAGATGCCTCGTCTATATGTTCGTCAACTGGATCGGGCGTCCATCTTGTGCGAGATGCCGCTGTCCGTCTGGCACCGTTCCCTCTCCTCTCCACCCGGGTCCCTGGGCTCTTAGCTCCATTCATTGCGCTCCCCGTGGTCCACCGTGGCCCCGAAAGGCCACTAATGAGGGGGGTGTGTGTGTGTGTGTGCGTGGGGGAGGAAATGTGGACGCCAGAAAGTGGGTCGTCATGAACTTTGAGCTGTCGGTGTCCCGTTACTGGGGTCGGTGTGTTTGTCAACAGAGTGCGCGCACACACACACACACACACACACACACACACACACACACACTTATTTATTTAGCCTGCTCTTCTTGTTCCTAAAATAGCAAACTCCTTCACTCACTGACTAAAGCTGGCCAGAATGTGTGTGTGTGTGTGTGTGTGTGTGTGTGTGTGTGTGTGTGTGT